>OX578150.1:2865913-2868413 GCA_951213105.1 Amaurobius ferox | reverse complement strand
ATATATATATATATATTAGAAAAATCAAAAAATCGGAAAATAAGATGCATTAACATTAATGTTTTGAATTTTATTTTCGCAAAAAAATGTAACTTTTGTCAGTATTGAAACTACGTTTTGAGCGCCCTTATAATGGTATATAGTGGCATTCTCGATTATCCAGTTTTCCTATGAATTACTTGTTTAGTAAGAATTTTCATCTTTGATTCATATTCATATTCAGTTCTGCATGTTTGGGAAGTTGTATTCTGAATTGCTTGTCCAGTCTCCAGCTTAGACTCACTGGACGGGTTTGGGAGTATTTCCGTCAACGTTCGTACTGCCTCCCTGGTAGAATTTCGACTTGTTCATTCCGGTGCTTCTAGATTAAGCTGTTGAGGTTGATCGTGTATACATGTGGTAGAAGAGGAAGGGTTCATGCCGCATGGTAATACAATTTTCTTAATGTATCCTTTTTTCAATTTTTCATTTTTTGATGCCTGTAGTCTGAGTTTAAGCATTTATAGTAATGTACTATTGCTTAATCTGAAACAGGCATTTGTTTGGGTTAATTAGAATTAAATACTCAGACCTGAAGATGAATTTAATTCTGATTAATCATCGAATTTGGGAAGGTTCTGTTCTTTTCTCTTATCGGCATTATGGCCGTGAATTTGCTTCTATGGTGATGTTAATATTACTTGAATTGTATTTTTATTTTTTTATTTTTACATAATTCTTATTATTACATTTCAAATATATATATATATATAAATTGGAATTTTTAATCGAAAAATATGCATTAACTATGGTAAGTACAAAAAATTTGATTTGGGCAGCACATTACTTTCCTTATATAATGCAATGAATTTACTATATTTAGAGTTAAAAAAATAGATTATTTTTATAGTAGATATTTATATTCTCTCAAGATATTGATTTTTCGTCAATGAGTCGTCATTTTTATCCATTTGGCGAGTTTATCGTTAATTTAGCAACATTTAAAAAAGTCGCTAAGTTGGCGACATACGTTACTCTTACAGCAGATAAATGACTATTGGCGTTCAAATACAAAAGCATTACTCAAAGTATCTTTTTTCATGAATGGAACGAGCTAGATCCACGAGACTGATGTCACCCAATTTATCGCATGGTATTACATAGGAAAAGTGAACATGTTTCTTAATAGGAAATATTTTTATTTTATATAACTTTTTGATAATTTTTTTTAAAAATGTGCAATATCTCGAGAACGGTTCATGTTAGCGTTCTAAATTTTAAGTCAATCGTTTTCTAATGAAAAATTACATAACAAATGTCTATTTGCGTAACTTTAATAGAGGTTTCGATTTTTCGACGTTTTCTTCAAAATTTCACTCGAAAATTTAGGGGATTCTGAACATTCGATTACATTATATAAAAACATTAGGCTTCCAGTGTTTACGGATTGTAATTTTTGTACCAAATTTCGTTCGTATCGGTCCATTCGTTAGTCAGTTATCGTCTCCACAGACTCACTGACACACACACACATACTTTGACACACACACACACACACAGACATCACTTCAAAAATGTTTGATTCGTGATCAGGGATTCGTGTGTGTGTGTGTGTGTTTAAGTAAAATTATATAACGTTATATGACAAAAGAGAATTATATATAGAATTAAGATCAATCATCTCATCGATTGGAAAACAAATCTTACCAAGAATAATTTCAGAAATATCATACTCGGACACTTTAAGAGAAACCAAATTTACAATACGTTTAAAAAGGATTGCAATAATAGCAACATTAAAATCATAACTGAGGCTTTATATAAACATTATCCTTTATATTTCTTAAAGGATTGTTATAAATCGATTTTCAGGGATCATGTGGATTTTGACAGTTTACTTCATCAAACTGCAAGTAAATAAAGTTTATGCGTACCTGCTAGGATTGCACGCATTCGTAAGATGAACATATACAGATAGCGAGTTGGGCAGGATTCACTTTTGGTCCAGTTTCCTTCTGTTGGTTGGTCTTGTTCTTCCGTATCCGGGTGCCTTCGTAATAGCACGCATTGGGGACCAACCTTTGCTTTGTATTGGTTCCGTGAGCGTTTGCCTAGGCTAGAAAAGCAGCTTAAAACGGGAGGGGGAGTCGCAATCCTCCCCAACCATTAAATGCAAAGCATTTGGTTATCCCATATTCCTTTAAATCTTCTTTTTCTTGGATTATATATATATATATATATATATATATATATATATATATATATATATATATATATATATATATATATATATATATATATATATATATATATATATATATATATATATATATATATATATAATTGATTTTTGATTATTTTCATTAAATTGATGATTCAAAATTTGTATTTTTTTTCATTTGCTTGAAGATTTGCTGATTTATACTTACTTTTACTTTGTAAGCTTGTTTGAAAGTTAGGTTTTTCGAGTTACATCTTCTCACTTTTCTTTCATTGGACTTTCAAACTTTTCTTATATATA
>OX578150.1:2755913-2863413 GCA_951213105.1 Amaurobius ferox | reverse complement strand
TTATTATATTTTTCTAATATATATATATATATATATATATATATATATATATATATATATATATATATATAAACAATTGAAATGTTTAATCGAAAACAATGCATTAAATATATATATATATATAACAATTGAAATGTTTAATCGAAAACGATGCATTAAATATATATATATACATAAAAATAAAGCTTCGGCAGATGATAATTAGCTGAATAGTTCAGAAATGAAGCTGGAATTTTCGTGAACGCCTGTAATTGTGGCTTTTCTTATCAGTTTCCCGAAATGATCAACAAAGTAGCTGAAAAAAAAGTGAGCAAAGGTTGCAGAATGTTTTACAGTATATTTTATAAAAGTTTTCCTTATCCTTCTCACAAAGTGTAGTTTAGTTATTGAAAATCTTTACTGTTCTTTCCAACCCACTCCAAAATTCGATGTTGAATCCATATACTTCATCATCTCTACCCAATCCTAAAAAATAGATGCTTCATGGAACATGCAAATTTTCGAATCGGATGTGACATCTCCAGAACCAGGAAGTGGATATCCTTAGTAAGCCCCTTTATTTCCTCCCGAATTTAATGCTGAATACATATCAATCTGAAGGTGTAAGCCCTATCTATAGGTAATATATAGAAGTTTCAAGAAAACTTTTTGAACCGAAAGTGCAAACTCTATGTAAACTACATGACCACCTCTATAATTTGATGCTAAATCATCATTTGTTATATATGCTCTATCTATAACCAAGCTTGAGAAATAGTAGATGTTTCAAGTAAATTGAATATTTTTGAACAAGAGATAGAAAAAGAACTGGAAGTAGAAACCCCTAGTGAACACTTTCATTCTCCTTCGAAATACGATGCTAAATCCATATCACTCATCCTCTAAGCTCTATCTATAGCAGATCCTCAGAAATAGATGTTTTAAGGAATACACTTTTTTGTAAAAATAATATAGTAGTTCAAAATTTTTTACAAAAAATTACTACATAGCTACAGAAATATTTCTGCAATATTCGTTGACTAACTAGAGAAATCCTTTAACGAAATTATGCTATATGCTATACTGTAATAAATTAACGATAATTAAATAGCGGTTAAGAACCACTACTTATGTAGCAAAATAGTATTATTGGCCTATTGTAGCTTAGTTCGTTCAGGACTACAAATGAGCCATATCTTATATAAAAGCTTTGGCGACAGTATGTTTAATACTTACTCGGAGAAACGAATTAACAATGTTATTTTATCAGCAAAAATGTCCAAAGTTTCGCGATTCCTTTGTTTCTTGAGTATAAGCTTAGCCACTACAGTCTTTTCTCAATCTTTAAACTAATTTACTTGTAAAATTTAGCGCAAATATTTTCCTTGATTTGAATAAAAAGTTGATCCAAAACCGTCTGCTTAAAGCTTTGAGCAAATGCTTTTGATCCCCCCTTTCCACTTAATAAATTGCTTATGAATAAACATACCATTTATCTCAGAGAACTAACTAATCCATTTAAAATCTTTCATCAACATTATGAAGCGTTTGTTTCCTTAAATATGAATGAAATGAGATAAACGTGTGGAGTGTTACCCGCTGTGAAAGTTTTACATTTAATTTATAATAGTGATAGTTGAACTTTATTTCGATTTAAGAAAAGAAATGTTAAGTGCATTGCGCATACGCATAGCATGTAGGATTTAACACCAAGGTGTTGGTACAGTCTCATCTACATAAAAAATGGAGATCTCTCAAAGCAGAGCTTCTCAACCTTTGCATCAATGCATACCACAAGAGCTAAAATTAAAAAAATTCAGTACCATCAAAACAATAATATGCCTTGTATATAAATAGGTAGTTAAGATAATACTTTATTAAATTCTTGTCACATTTTTATTTCGTTTCTAAAGAAAATATTGAAAACATAATAATTATTATTAGCAAATACTCCTAACAATTTGATTAACAAACAATATGATTAATAAAATGATTTAATGTGATACTTGTTATTGCTGGTTCTATTTTATTTAATTTAAAACATAAATCTGTCTTCAAGGCAAGTTTCTTTCTATTTATGTTTTTTAAGTACAGCGTTGAAAAAAATCCTACTTCGAATAAGTATGTCAAATAAAATGACATTAAAATATAATTGTTTTTTCTGTTTTTTCTTTATGATATTTCTTTAATGCAGAAGTTGACTAAAGAGTTGTTTTTAAAATCATTGGTAAATTTCTGTCACATGATATATCAATGAGTTGCCTTTTTAATTCAGAAGAAAGGTATTCTGCTAATAGTACAAATTATCCACGTACCACCAGTCGTCTTCTAACGTACCACCAGTCATCTTCTAACGTACCGCTAGTCATCTTCTAAAGTACTACCAGTTATCTTCTAACACACCACCAGTCGTCTTCAAACGTATCACCAGTCATTTTCTAACGTACCACCAGCCATCTTCTAACGTACCACCAGTCATCTTCTAACGTACCACCAGTTATCTTCTAACGCACCACCAGTCATCTTCTAACGTACCACCAGTCGTCTTCTCACGTACCACCAGTCGTCTTCTAACGTACCACCAGTCGTCTTCTAACGTACCACCAGCCATCTTCTAACGTACCACCAGTCGTCTTCTAACGTACCACCAGCCATCTTCTAACGTACCACCAGTCGTCTTCTAACGTACCACCAGTCATCTTCTCACGTACCACCAGTCGTCTTCTAACGTACCACCAGTCATCTTCTATCGTACCACCAGTCGTCTTCTAACATACCACCAGTCGTCTTCTGAAGTACCACCGGTGGTACGTTTATGGCTGAGAACCGTTGCTCTAAGATATGTAACGGATGCGGGTTTTCAACTAGTGTAGTATAAGTATTACATGTAAATTCAATTTATTTATACGCACCAAATTCCCCAGCCTTAGTGCTCTTTCAGTCTTCGCAGTCATTCCGTGGTGTTCGAAGGACAGAAATGCGGTGTTGAGCAAGATGCAGACGGTGATCATGAAGTCAAAGATGGGGTCGCTCACAATAACAGCTAGGTAGCGCCTCATGCGGACCAGGATATCAAACGCAATGAGACAGACGCGGTTGCAAGTACTGTAGCAGTGCCCTGCGAATAAAAGGAAATCAAGGAAACTATAGATAAGAGGTTCTTTTCATTCTTTATATCTCCCCTGAAAATAATAATATTTTTTACACGTTGATTGGTTGGCTAGTGTCGTGTCCATAAGAGGTCAGATCGAACCATGTGCAGATATTACTGCCTTAGCGAGATCCACAATCTTCTCATTATAAAGATTTCCCCGTTTTTACATGTTTTCAACACTTTACAACATAGTTGAAAATTGCTTATGACTTTGTTCATTCTATCTGTCTGTCTGTCCGTTACCACGATAACTGTCGTAAAAATGACTTTATCAAAATGAAATTTTACTATGTTGTTCAGACGGTCTGTGGGACCTATGAGAATATAAATGAATAATATCACCCAATCAGCTTTGGATTGAACCCGGGTTAAAAACATGAAATACATTGAATCCTATGGGACCTAATTTTTCAAACATTTTTTAAGAAATTTAAAATTCATAAATTGCTTCGAAAGGTTTAGGAAATATTCAAATTATCCCATAAAATATGTAAAAAAAATTTGGTGCATATATTCAGTAGTTTTTAAATAAAAATTAAAATAATATTTACAACCTTTATATGAAGAGATCACGTGACCCATTTCAAAATGAAATATGGCGCCCATCTTGTGTCAAAATCGTGATTTTTAAAGTTCTTTTTAATTCATATTTAGTGTTGTATCCGTCCTAAAACCGCTTTATTTTTGCTTAAATTCTGTGCATCTACATACTGAAACAACGCAATTATAATATAGTGAGTTTAAATGATAATCAAACTTTGATTATTTCTACAACGAAGCCTAATTTTCACTTATGGAAAATGTAAACACCAAAAGATGTAGAATGAATTGTATAAGAATTGCTGCATTTCTTTAACGCAAAATTATTTAGCTCATGCAGTCTGCAATATAGTTGATATGAATGAAACATTCATTGATTTTACTCAGAGAACCAAACGATTTTTTCGATGAAGTTTTAAGCATAGAGTTAAATTACTTGTACTTCCATGGTTTTAAGTTTTAAAATAGAATAAATTATTATACTATTGTGATGAATGAAAGGATTGGAAAAATGTTTATGAATGAAATGCTGCTTTAATATAGAGGCGATTTATATTTCGATGACGTCATTTAAATAAAGTTCAATTGTTTTCGATGAAGTTTTCTAATATAATAAATTATTGTAGTATTATGACAATTTTAAAAATACTACAGAGGAATGTATTGCATTTTAGAGATGTTTAAACCAGGCAATTTATATTTCAATGCCATCATTTGAATGGAGTTCATATTTTTCGATGAAGTTTTAAGTTTCCGGTATAATAAATTAATGTAGTATTGTGATAATTTTAAAACTATTACTGAGGAATGTATCGTATTTTACAGATGTTTAAATAAAATTGCATTGAAGTTGGAAAGTGTTTCATAAACAATGCTTTTTGCATGATTGATCTTTCTTGTTACCTTATATCATAGTTGTATGGCGTGCTAAAGTTTTTTGGGTGGTCGTTCACTCTTCAGCAGCAATCAAAAAATATAATTTCGAGTATGAGTAATTTACGCCCGCTATTATCGTTTGTGAAATGGCAATAAGCATATGCCCCTGTACAATAATTTGGTTTTGTTTACGTTATTCGCTTATAATAAAGTAATATATTTTTGCAATGATAACACATTATACACAATATTTTTGTCTTATTTTATAACCTTCAGCCGATTAATGAAATCTTAAACTAGAGTTAAAATTTCCACATGTTCACTGAAGATTTTCCGTAAACCTACAGGCAGCCCTAACCGATACTCAGTGTTTTTGCCATTATTCTCCGGTCACTTGAGGAAGAGAATTTAGAAACCGATTTAATGATATAATTTTGAGTCGCTTTACTAAGGAAAAAAATCTGATGTGGGCAACACATGACTTTCCTTATATAATGTAATGAATTTTATATTTTTACAGTAAAAAAATAGATTTTTCTTATAGTAGATACTAATATTCTTTCCTAGATATTGAATTTTCGACAATTAGTCGTCATTTTCATAGATTTAGCGTCATATTTATCCATTTGGCAAGATTTTCGTTAATTTGGCAACATTTAAAAAAGTCGCCAAGTTGGCGACATTCCGCCAAATTCGTCGCCAAAATCTCGCCAAGCGTTATGCACTAAGAAATAAGTTATTCTTACAGCAGATAAATGACTATTGGCATTCAAATACAAAAGTATTATTCAAAGTATCTTTTTTCGTGAATGGAACGAGTTAGATCCACGAGAATGATGTCACTCAATTTATCGCATGGTATTACATATGAAAAGTGAACATGTTTCTCAATAGGAAATATTTTTTTTTATTTTATATGACTTTTTGATAATTTTTTTGAAAAATGTATAATATCTCGAGAACGGTTCATGTTAGCGTTCTAAAATTTATGTCAATCGTTTTCTAATCAAAAATTACATAAGAAATGTCTATTTGCGTAACTTTATTAGTGGTTTTGATTTTTTAACGATTTTTTCAAAATTTCATTCGAAAATTTTGGGGGGTTCTGAACATTCGATTGCGTATAAAAACAATAGGCTTCCAGTGTTTACGGATTGTGATTTTTGTACCAAATTTGATTCGAATCGGTCCATTCGTTCGTCAGTTATCGTCTCCACAGACTCACTGACACACACACACACACACATACTTTCACACACACACATACAAACACACACACACACACACACACACACACACACACACACACACACACACACACACACACACACACAGACATCACTTCAAGTGATCAGGGATGCTTGAAACGTGCTCTCCCGTCGAAAACTCGATTTCGTATTTTCGACCCCGTCACAATACTTTCCTTATACATTATGTATATAAGGAAAGTAATAATACTATATAAAATTTATATTAAAAAATTTATATTAAAATCGCAACTCGAGTTTTCGACGGATCTACACATTTCGAGACTTCTAGAAAACGAAAAATCTATTTTTAGCGTGACGTCTGTGTGTGTCTGCCTGTGTGTCTGTGCAATGTATGTATCCACTCTAACTCAAAAGCTAATGGGCCGAATTTCGTAAAATTTGTTAGGTAAGTCACTTGGGTATTACCCTTGTGCTGATTAGTTTGTAGTTCAATTCGAATTAAAAGAACCTGCCTTTTTTTGCGAAATGGCCCCTCAAAAATTGCCTGTATCCAATCTAGCTGAAAAACTAATCGACCGAATTTCACAAAATTTGGGTGATAAGTCGCTTGTGGGTTACCCTGGTGTTGATTAGATTTTGGCACGATTCGAAAAAAAAATAACTGGCCTTTTTTTTTTTTTTTGCAAAATGGCCCGCAAAAATCGACAAAATCTAAAATAAAAAACTACGTATACTCAAATATATCCATTGAATGCCAGTTTTATATGTAATTTGTAACGAAAAAAAAATAAAACCAACCCCATTACACTTGGATTAGCCGTTCTCGAGATATTTTAGTTTTTTCGTTTTTCTCTACCCCACCTTTGAAAATAAGTCCAGTTACCAAATGAGAACGAAAATTGAATTAATAGTGAATTAAATTCAATTAAAATAAAGAGAACATGGATATAAGTCTGCAGGAAAAGTCATGTGCTGCCCACATCAGATTTTTTTTCAACTAAAGTGGATACATGCGATTATTGAGGAACATTTCGCATAAAAAGCAGCTTCTATTTTCTTTCTGAATCATACCAAAATTTAATCAGCACTAGGGTAAGTCACAAGTAACTAATCCACGAAATTTTGTAAAATTCGGTCAATTAATTTTTTGAGCTGGAATTGATACACGCGTTGCTCAGACAGACACACACACACAGATACGACACTATAAAAATAGTTTTTTCGTGTTCTAGGATGATCAAAACATGTAGATCCGTTAAAAACTCGAATTGCGATACTTTCTTATTCATTAAACCATGTATTGTAGGGAAAGTAATAAATATAAAAGATCTTTAGGTTTGATATTTTTATGTTAAAGATATCTTTAGAAAAAATGACTCCAATACTTTCCCTATACATTACCACTGTATTGCAGGGAAAGTAATAATGTATAAGTTCCACGGCGGTTTTTATCGTTGAATTGTATATTGGGCGATTTTCAGGAGGACAACATGTAAAACTATTTCAAAATACTCAATTAATTTATACTTCGCGCAACTCCAAACAATCATCAATATTGATAGCATCCTCAATAAGTGATAGAGTCCATACATTAAAATACTTTAATGATTACTTCATCATCTAGTCGTCATTTTCATTGATTTAACGTCATTTTTATCCATTTGGCGAGATTTTCGTTAATTTGGCACCATTTAAAAAAGTCGCCAAATTCGTCGCCAAAATCTCGCTAAGCCTTATGGACGGAAAAATAAGTTATTCTTGTAGCAGATAACTGACTATTGGTGTCCAGATACAAAAGTATTACCTAAAGTATATTTTTCAATGAATGGAACTAACTAGATCCACGAGAATGATATCACCCAATTTGTTGTATAATATTACTTATGAAAAGTGAACATATTTCAACAATAGGTAATATTTTTTTTAATTTTATATGACTTTTTGATAATTTTTTTGAAAAATGTACAATAGCTCGAAAACGGTTCGTGCTAGCGTTCCAAAATTTATTTTAATCATTTTCTAATGAAAAATTACATAAGAAATGACTATTTTCGTACGTAATTTCGTATTACTTTAATTAAAGGTTTTGATTTTTTGAGGAGTTTTTCAAAATTTCACTCGAAAATTTAGGAGAAGTTCTGCACGTGCGATTGCGTATGAAAACAATAGGCTTCCAGTATTCATGGATTGTGATTTTTGTACCAAGTTTTGTTCGAATCGGTCCATTCGGTCGTCAGTTATCGTCTCCACAGACTTACTGACACACACACACACACACACACACACACGCACACACACACACACACAGACATCACCTCAAAAACGCTTGGTTCGTGTTCAGGGATGCTTGAAACGTGCTCTCCCGTCGAAAACTCGAATTCGAGTTTTCGACGGGAGAGCACGTTTCAAGCATCTCTGATCACGAATCAAACTTTTTTGAAGTGATGTCTGTCTGTGTGTGTGTGTGCGTGTGTGTGTGTGTGTGTGTGTCAGTAAGTCTGTGGAGACGATAACTGACGACCGAATGGACCGATTCGAACAAAACTTGGTACAAAAATCACAATCTGTAAACGCTGGAAGTCTAATGTTTTTATATGCAATCGAATGTTCAGAACCCCCCTAAATCTTTGAGTGAAATTTTGAAAAAATCGTCAAAAAAATAAAAACCGCTAATAAAGTTACGCAAATAGACATTTCTTATGTAATGCTTCATTAGAAAACGATTGACATAAACTTTAGAACGCTAACATGAACCGTTCTCGAGATACTGCACATTTTTCAAAAGAATTATCAAAAAGTCATATAAAATAAAAAGAAAATATTTCCTATTGAGAAACATGTTCACTTTTCATATGTAATAGGATGCGATAAATTTGGCAACATCATTCTCGTAGATCTAGCTCTTTCCATTCATGAAGAAAGATAGTTTGAGTAATACTTTTGTATTTGAACGCCTATAGTTATTTATCTGCTGTAAGAATAACTTATTAATTCGTCCATAACGCTTGGCGAGATTTTGGCGACGAATTTGGCGGAATGTCGCCAACTTGGCGACTTTTTCAAATGTTGCCAAATTAACGAAAATCTCTCTAAATGGATAAAAACGACGCTAAATCAATGAAAATGACGACAAATTGAAGAAAATTCAATATCTTGGAAAAAATATATCTACTGTAAGAATAACCTTTTTTTTTAACTGTAAAAATAGTAAATTCATTCCATTATATAAGGAAAGTCATGTGTTGCCCACATCAGATTTTTTAAACACGAATCGATGTTTTTCTGAGATTTTAATCCATTTTGTAATAATATTTATCAACATGCTTACGCTACATGATACAGCAGACCATTTATTCCTGTGTTCTCAATGTTGAAAATTTCAAATCAAATCCACCTTCAAGTTTAAAAATAAAAGTATATATCTCCCACCATGACACACAAAATGGGTCATTATTAATTAAAATCGGTTGAGTAATTAAGGTTGTAGGTCCGTCAACATTGAAAAAAAAAAGCTGATGTGGACAGCATACGCCATTCACTACATAATGCAGGTATTTTACTTTTTCAATGCAAAATAATGGTGGATTATATCCACGGCACACTGTTTTAAACATTGAAAAGTTCACCGACATTGGGCGCTTTCTGTATGACAACATGTAAAATTATTTTGAAATACTCAGTTAGCTAATATTTCGCGCAAATATAACTTGACAATTAGAAATATTGTTAACAACTGATAAGAAATATACTCCATTCTATTAAAATGAGTGAGCCA
Organism: Amaurobius ferox; assembly: GCA_951213105.1. Classification (NCBI taxonomy): domain Eukaryota; kingdom Metazoa; phylum Arthropoda; class Arachnida; order Araneae; family Amaurobiidae; genus Amaurobius; species Amaurobius ferox. The sequence continues at coordinate 2,853,878 of OX578150.1, read as the reverse complement.
ACGGCTCTACAGTGCTGAAAACACCGGTTCTCGTTAGATCACCGAAGTTAAGCAGCATCGGGCGCGGTTAGTACTTGGGTGGGTGACCACCTGGGAACACCGCGTTGTGTTGGCTCATTTCAGTCGACGTGGTGGCCGAACGGTCAAGGCGAGCGTTTCCAGCGATTGATCGGCCGCCACGTTGTGGGTTCGAGTCCCACGTAAGACATGGATGTTTGTGTTGTTGGGCGCAATGTGTCCCCACCCCCACTGGTGCGCTGGGGCAACGTCATTTGACGGCTAAGAGATTCACTGTTCTGGCCGATGTATAGGCGAAGATGAAAGAGTCAATGCCTGGCCATTGGAAAAAAGATTAAAATTAGTTGTTTTTTAATTTAACAATTAGGTGTCATTTTTGATAATTATTACCTTAGTGTCATTTTTGTCATTTTGGGAGCATTTCCGTCAAATTGGCACTACATCTTAAGGTCATCCAATTGGAGATATTTCGCCAAATCAGTCACCAAGGTCGCTAAATTTATTGAAAAGTCTTACAAATTTGATAATACTTACTACTGTTAATTTTAGATACATTTATTTGAAAAACGTTCAATATCTCAAGAGTTATAAAGTTTGTATCATTCGTTTCAGAATAAAACATTAAGTATAAAATTATTATGTATTTGACATTAAGTATTCTGGTTTTTTAATGATTTTATAAAAACTAATTCGAAAGTTTGCCAGACTTCCAAATGTTTGATCCGGTTTAAAATCAATAGGGATCCAAAGTTTTCGGATCGTAATAATCGTACAAAATTCAGTTCAAAACGCTCTTTTGTTCGTGAGACATTTCATCCATACACGCTCGATCGCACACATGCACACACACACACACACAATATAACACAAAAACATACACAATATAACACACACACACACACAATAGTACACGTATATTAACAGCACACATATGTACACATACACACATACATACACATATATATTAACAGCACACATACACACATACATACGCATATATTAACAGCACACATACACACACACTAACACATGCACACATGCATTATCTCAAAAACGTTTGATTGGATTTGAGGGATGCTTAAAACGGGCTCTTTCGTCAAAAACTAGAATTCGAATTTTCGACCCTGTCACATTACTTTCCCGATACATTGTACTATGGCAAGTAAAATGTCAGGACTAAAAATCGCAAAACGTGTACTTTTAAAGTACTTTTGCTCGGGTGCTAACGTACCAATTCTAATTTTCTGTTTTGTTTTTGTTAGCTTCGTAATCTTATCACATGAAAAAGATCAAGTCAATAGCTTTCTTGGGGGTTGAGATACCGACCTATGAAAATCTGGTTTTGTCGCGGTACATATAATATAAACTAGCGACAGATTAAAAAATGATGACTTGACGGGGAAGAAAGCTGCCATGTCTCTAAAATCAGAGACTTGCATTTTAGACATCTGGCAAAGATGGGTATTTGTTCCAACAAGCACTATCTCGGATAAAATAACAATTCAGACCTCAATTTTCTTGGGGTTTTGTTCTTTGTTATAAACTATTTAATTGTTACAATGTGTGTGTGTGTGTGTGTGTGTTTGAGTCATGTTTTATTCTACTCACGCTGAGCAAAGACAAGCTTGAATGATTGCTTGAATGATGGTCATTAGGATTGTGATGCGTGACCCCATTAAATGTAGAATGTATTGAATTGTTGCAATAAAAAAGAATTGAGCTTGGGTATTGAACGGCATGATATTCTTTTACATTTTCAATGACAATCAATTTGTGAAGAAGATCGAAATATTGATTTAATGATAGAAAAGAAAGACGTAAATATTTAACGGCTTTCTTTCTTAAGTATTAAAGTAATAATATTAGAGAAAATGGATAACAAATTCTGGGATGACAAATATGACCGACTTCAGTATTTTTACTTTCCTTATATACAATAACGTATAAGGAAAGTATTGTGACGGGGTCGAAAATTCGAATTCGAGTTTTCGACGGGAGAGCACGTTTCAAGCATTCCTGATCACGAATCGACCATTTTTGAATTTTGAAGTGATGTCTGTGTGTGTGTGTGTGTGAAGACAATAACTGACGAACGAATGGACCGATTCGAAAGAAATTTGGTACAAAAATTACAATACGTGAATACTGGAAGCCTATTGTTTTTATACGCAATCGAATGTTCAGAACCCCCTTAAATTCGAGTAAAATTTTGACAAAATCGTCAAAAAATCAAAACCTCTAATAAAGTTACGGAAATAGACATTTTTTATGTAATTTTTCATTAGAAAACGATTGACATAAATTTTAGAACGCTAACATGAACCATTCTCGAAATATTGCAAATTTTTCAAAAAAATTATCAGAAAATCGTATAAAATAAACAAAAATATTTCCTATTGATAAACATGTTCTCTTTTTATATGTAATACCATGCGATAAATTTGCGACATCATTCTCGTGGATCTAGTTCGTTCCATTCATGAAAAAATATACTTTGAATAATACTTTTGTATTTGAACGCCAATAGTCATTTATCTGCTGTAAGAATAACTTATTTTTCCATCCATAACGCTTGGCGATATTTTGGCGACGAATTTGGTGGGATGTCGCCAACTTGGCGACTTTTTCAATGTGGCTAAATTAACGAAAAACTCGCCAAATGGATAAAAATGACGCTAAATCAATGAAAATGACGACTCATTAACGAAAATTCAATATCGTGGAAAGAATATAAATATCTACTATAAAAATAATCTATTTTTTTTTTACTGTAAAAGTAGTAAATTCATTGCGTTATATAAGGAAAGTCATGTACTGCCCACATCAGATTTTTTATTTTGGGATACTATAAAACAGTTCATAGCAAAATGACAAGAAGCCAAAAAGGCTGACAAACTTTCGTTTCGAATAATGTACTCAGTTATTCAGCTGGTATCAGCCAGGCTAAGTATGCTTAGTTCAGCCAGGCTAAGTATGCTTATTACAGCTGAATGATATGCAGTATGACACATTTATCTCACAGATTGCACTCGATAGACCCGGGTTCGATTCCTTCTGCTGCCAAAATTGCCGCCGTGTTCACGCGTAGTACGATCACGTTAAACATGTGGGTCCGTAAGTCTTTCCGAGAGGTTGGTGGTAGGGGATGGAGGGTACGGTCCCTGTGGATGCCTCCTCCACTGGGTTCCGGTCTAAATTGGGTGGCTCTTCCCGGTCTAAATTGGGTGGCCGTCCAAACGTTACCTTACACCTTTCTGGTAGGTCGGACGGCCTGGGTCGGAACAATAACAACATTTATCTCACATGACAACTGTTTTAATCAACGGTAAAAAATGAGTGCCATAAAATTCGCGCATGTCATCACACAACTATTAATATGGTTAAAACCTGAAGAAACTTTTTGTCATGTGAAATATGAGTTTAAGATGAAAGATAAGAGTTTAAATAAATAAATAATTAAAAATTACAACGTTTATCATTTAAGTATCCAGTATGACATTTATTCTCTTTTAGAAGATATAGATTTTACCGGGCTGCGGAAAGGGCGGGCTTTAGTTGTAAGAAATACAGAACGTTTTAGAGTATTTCTTTTCACGTACGAGATCATGGGTTTTCAATATTCACTAATTTAACCAAAACCATAGCGACGTATAAATATTTCACCACAAATTCCAAAGCGAAAAAAATATTTTCCTAGACAGTTCTTGACATTCGTTTTGTGAAGAGGAAGAAAATATTAATTTATACTTTAAACACAGAAAAGTAACAAAAAACATTAAACAAAAACTTTACAAAAAAACTTTAAACATAGAAAACATATCAAGTTTAATGTTTAAATAAACTTTAAACATTAATCTTTTAATAGATTCCTTTCTTATGTATTAAAGTAAGACTATTTGAAAACGAATAACAACTTTAAGAGCGAAAATACCTTTTAGACAACTGTTGTCATTTACTTTGTGAAGAGGATGAAAATATGAGTTTAAGTTAAGAAAATAAGAACTTACATTTTCAACAGCTTCTTATTTTAAAGTAATAATACTTGAAAATTAATAACAAATTCAAAAGCGAAAATACCTTTTCTTATACACACATTGACAATAAATTTGTGTAAAGAATAACAAGAAAGATCAATCATGCATAAAGCAATGATTATGAAACACTTTCCAACTTCAATGCAATTTTATTTAAATATCTCTAAAATGCGATACATTCCTCGGTAATATTTTTAAAATTATCACAATACTACATTAATTTATTATATTTGAAACCTTAAAATTTCATCGAAAAAAATGAACTTCATTCAAATGACGGCATTGAAATATAAATTGCCTGGTTTAAACATCTCTAAAATGCGATACATTTCTCGGTAATATTTTTAAAATTATCATAATACTACAATAATTTATTATATTTGAAAACTTTATCGGAAACAAATGAACTTTATTCAAATGACGTCATCGAAATATAAATTGCCTGTCTCTCTCTATAAAAGTAGCATTTCATTCATAAACTTTTTTCATTCCTTTCATTCATCACAATACTATAATAATTTGTTTTATTTAAAAACTTAAAACCATGGAGGTACAAGAAATTTAACTCTATGCTTAAAACTTCATTCAAAAAATCGTCTTCTTCTCTGTGTAAAATCAATGAATGTTTCATTCATATCAGCTATATTGCAGACTCCATGAGCTAAATAGTTTTGTGTTAAAGAAATGCAGCAATTCTTAAATAAGTCATTCTACATCTTTTGGTGTTTACATTCTCCATAATTGAAAATTAGGCTTTGTTGTAGAAATAATCAAAGTTTGATGATCGTTTAAACTCAAATATACTGTATGAGCGTTGTTTTAGTATGTATATGCACAGAATTTAAGCATAAATAAAGCGGTTTTAGGACGGATACAGCATTAAATATGAATTAAAAAGAACTTTAAAAATCACGATTTTGACACAAGATGGATGCCATGTTTTATTTTGAAGTGGGTCACTTGATCCCTTCATATAATGGTCATGTGATCTCTTTATATAAAGGGTGTAATTATTATTTTAATTTTTATTTAAAAAACTACTGAACATATTTTGCTGAAATTTTTTTTATACATTTTATGGGAATTTGAATATTTTCTAAAACTTTCGAAGCAATTTGTGAATTTTAAATTTGCTTAAAAAATATTTGAAGAATGAGGTCCATAGGGTTCAATGTATTTCATTTTTTCAACCCGGGTTCAATCCAAAACTAATTGGGTGATATTATTCATTCATATTCCCATAGGTTCCATAGACCGTTTGAAAAACATACTGAAATTTCATTTTAATAAAGTCATTTTTACGGAAGTTATCGTCCTAACGGACATACAGACAGACAGACAGGCAGAATGAACAAAGTCATAAACACTTTTCAACTACGTTGTAAAGTGTTAAAAATATTAATTTAAACATAATCTGATGTGGGCAGCACATGACTCTCTCTACAGACACCTCAAATTTATTTTCTCTTTATTTCTTTAATAATTCATTAAATTGAGTTTAATTGCATAAAATAACGATAATACGTATAATTATTTGAAATTATAGTGAATTTGCACTTTTAATTCAATTTTCGTTTTCATTTGGTAACTTGACGTATTTAATTTGTCAATTCATTCCTTAACTTGAAGTTCTCCGTCCAAGCAAAAATACGAAAAAACTAAAATATTTCGAGAACGGCTAGTCCTGAGGTGATGGGATTGGTCTTATTCTTTTCATGGTCAAAAATTACGTATAAAACAAACGTTTAATTGATACTTTTAATCATACGTAGTTTTTATTTTAGATTTTGACGATTGTTGTGTGTATTTTCACAAAAAAAAGCAGATTCTTTTTAAACCAAATTCTAATCAGCACTAGGGTAACTCAAACGTGACGTATCCATTAATTTTTGTGAAATTTGGTCAATTACAATTTAGCTAGAGTAGATACATAAATTTTGTACGGGCCATTTTGTAAAAATAGGAAGCTTCTTCTATCCCGAATTATACCAAAATCTAATCAGCACCAAGGTAACCCACAAGTGACTTATCTATAAAATTTTGAGAAATTCGGTCCATTAGTTTTTCAGCTAAAGTGGGATACATGCATTGCACGGACAGACACACACACACACAGACGGCACGCTAAATGTGTTCTAGTGGTCCCAAAACGTATTGAACCGTCGAAAACTCGAATTGCGATTTTTCACATGATTCCAATACTTTCCCTATACATTATCATATATTGCAGGCAAAGTAAAAACTAATGATTTAAATTTTAACATTTTAAGCATTAAAGTAAAACTATTTGAAAATGAATAACAAAATTAAAAGCAAAAACATTTTTTCTTAGTTAATTTTTGATATTCACAAGATGATGAATATATTAATTTTGGAAAATAAGAATTTTTATCATCTTCTGGTTTTAAAGTACTAATATTTTAACAACAAATTCAAAATTATGAATAACAAATGATGAATAACAAATTCAAAAGCTAAAATATATTTTCTTACACAATTCTTGAGAATCAATTTGTGAAGAGAATCAAAATATCAATTTAGACGTAGAAAAGAATAACTTAAATTTTTAATAGCTTTCTTTCTTTATTTTTAAACATACTATTCGTAATAAGAAATTTGAAAATTAAAATATATATTTTCTTAGTCTATATTTGACACTTACTATCTGAAGAGGATGAAAATATTAATTCAAGCATAAATAGATTGGCTAAACATTTTAACAGTTATTTTTCGTAGTATGAAAGTATTATTTTTTGGAAATGAATAACAAATTCAAAAATAAAAATATCGATTTTTAGACGCTTCCTGACATTTACTTTATTAAAAGGCTGAAAATATTAATATTGATTTATAGAAAATAATGACTTAAATTTTTAGCAGTTTTTTACTAAATATTAAAGTGAAACTATTATAAAATGAATAAAAAATTTGAAAGCGAAAATATTTTTTTACTAGACAATTCTTGACATTCATTTTATTAAGAGGATGAGAATATTAATTTAAACAAAGAAAAAAAATGTTTTAAATTTTGAGCAGGTTTCTTTCCCAAGTATTAAAGTAATACTATTCGAAAATGAATAAGAAATCCAAAAGTTAAAATACATTTTTTTAGACAATTCTTGATAATCAGTATGTGAAGAGAATGAAAATATTAAATTAAACCTTGAAAAAAAAATGATTTAAATTTTTAACAGATTTCTTTGTTAAGTATTAAAGTAATACTATGAAAAATGAATAACAAAAACAAACATGAAAATATATTCTTTAATTGTATACCGTTGCTAACGTGTAATATTCCGGAGGATACGCTGTAACAATACGAAGTCAATTGTATACGAAGAGTATTGTCTTCTCAAATAGTTTCAATTCCGAAATTTAGTGAAAATGGTGGAGGGTCTATATGAAATATTAAATGATAATTATCTCAAAAATTTAATTTACATTAGCAATATGTATAAATTTACATAAGACATTTTAATTTTAGTTTTACTCTCAGTACATAAGAGTTGAAATATGTAATTTTAAATTTCTATACGCAATAGTTGAAATATAGTATTTTAATTTATGATCTCTAAACGTAATAGTTAAAATATGGTATTTTAATTTGAGTTGTGATCTTTATATGTAATAATTGAAATAAGGTATTTATATTTAACTTATCATATCAGTACACAGCAGTTTAAATATGGTATTTTAATTTGAATTATAATCTCTATACGCAATAGTTGAAATAAAGTCTTTTGATTTCCGTTTTGGTCTTAATACGCAGCAGTTGAAATATTATATTTTAATTTAGGTTAGTCAAAAATAGTAGTTGATATAGAAATGGTCACTTACCAAAGTGAATCCTACACCAAGATACTCTGAGACTTTCATCACTAGGTCTACGAAGATTGTTGTCGAACACGTGTACCTGGGGAGAATAATGTTATTAGAAAAGAAGCCAAGCCAAGACGCTTCATTACGGGCTTCCTTGGGACCGAAGGTCCCTTACGCCCACATCGAAAATATTAATGTCCACTGTGAGTGATTTTTGATGATGGAGAAGATAGCAATATGCACTCAGCATAAGATGGGTGCTTTGTAGAGTCCAATGTTTTGTAGAGTCCAGTGGCGACTTGATGTTGGTTGTCGCCTGCATCTTGGAGTGGCTGTGTGAGTACTGAGCTGCAGTGGCTGCAAGAGAAAAGGGGGGCGGGGCCAAGGGCTGGTGACCAATAGGAAATGCTCGCTGAATTATTTCACAAGATTTACAATTTAAGTTAACGTGCAGAATGATTTTATAAAGTTATGCTAACACACAAGTTTATAAGTTAGAATTAAATTATTTTAATAATTAAATTTAATAAATAAGTATTTTAGATGATGGAGTAGCAAGAGTTAAATAAAGTTCAGTTTTACAGTTTGCCAAAGTTAAGTTATATTTACAAGTTCCGTCTCTCAAGTTGTGAAAAAAGAAGGCCGTTTTCAGGCACACAATACATTAAATTTACAGTTAAATATATAAAAACATTAATTTAGTACAGTTGAATTTATCTACAAGTTTAATCAGAGCTGTCTCTGATTTTCAAAGTGAACGGGCTGGCATCAAAGGCGCGGACAATGCAAGATCAAAGGGATTGAGGGTACGCCGGGGAGGACGAATCAGAACGCTCCATTTCACTCAGGGTCTGCCGAGGCAGCTCCAGAGTGGAAAAGGGCGACTTCAACGTCTGCCGGCGTACAAGGTTAGGAAACGCCTGCCTGGGGCGCAGAATATCTGGGGCGCTTCCACGGAGGCACCGCAGGCCCGGTGAGAAGGTGTCTAGGCCTTCTTTTCCCAAGGTAGGAAGTCGTGGAAGTGTCGTAGCTATTATCGACACCTCTCAGGCAGGGTTTGCTAGTATTCTTCCTGAAAAATTTTGAGAAGTTTTCCGAATGTGCCCAGCAACGTGTGGGACTTTAAGGTCGTGATGAATCACCTCGTTCTGGACAAACCAGGGCGCATTTACAATACAGCGCAAGACTTTATTTTGAAACACTTGCAATTTCTCGATGTGCATTTTTGCAGCCGAACCCCATACAGGACTAGCATACAAAAACGCAGGTGCGATGATTTGTTTGTAGATGAGCAGTTTATTATAAAGGGACAAGTGAGACTTTCTACCGAGAAGTGGGAGGAGGGCAACAAAGGTTTTGTTAGCAGATGCAATTTTATTTGTAATATGCTCAGAGAAAAGTAATTTGGAGTCCAAAGTGACTCCCAAATACTTTGCAGACTGTGAAAAGGGGATCGGATTATTGAAAATTTTAAGGGAAAAGTTACTGATGCTAAGTTCTCGGTAGTTCGGACGAAAGATGACAACTGCACTCTTGGTCGGATTAATTTTGATTCTCCAGGTCACGAGCCAGTGCTCAAGACTATTCTTTATGTATCTTTGGAGTGTGTTAATAGTGTGGTGTGGTTTAGAGCTTCTAGACATCAGGGCTGTGTCATCAGCAAAGATGGCCAGCCTAATGTAAGGGTTCTTGGGTATATCGTTGATATATAGATTAAATAGAAGTGGGCTTAAATTTCCGCCCTGTGGGACCCCGGCTCTGATTGGCCGAAGAGAAGAGTAAGAATGTTCAACTCGTACGCGGAAAGAACGTTTAGCAAGATACGAGTTGATGAGAGCCAAAAGTTGTGTCGAAATACCAAGTCGGACCAGCTTGGTGAGCAGACCCGGAATAAAGGCTTTATCAAAAGCTTTACTGATGTCAAAAAATACTATGCTGGTATACTGCTTGTTGGTAGAGTTTTTGTGAATAGTTTCAACTACACGCATGAGTTGGGAATGCGTGGAAAAATCAGATCGAAAGCCGTGCTGTTCAGGAATTAAAATGTCTTTCGATCTGCAGAAACTAGTCAAACGTCTAAGCAACACTAACTCAAAAATTTTGGAAAGGCTAGATAGAAGGCTGATGGGTCTGTAGCTATCAGCAGAATTTGGATTTTGACCATTTTTGAAGAGAGGGATGACGTCAGCAGTCTTCCAACTCTGGGGAAAGTATCGAAGTTCCAAAAACCAGTAGAAAAGAATGAATCAGCTAAAGCATAAACTGTGTACTATTTACGAACAAATAAAAATATGATGTGGGCATCACGACTGTCTGTAGACTTAAATTAATTTCTTCGTTCTCGTTCGTTACACTCGTTGTAATGAGATATATTCGTTTTATGGAACAAAGTAATATGTATTAAAGGGCTACTTGTTCCAAATTGCATCGATTTTGCAGTTTATAAATAATTTTATTTTTCATTCGCTTTCCATCGTCTGAAACGACAAATTTGGCGTACTAGTGACATACATTTCTTTCCAGACTAACGAAAATATCTTTGACATTGCAAAAATGATGGTAAAATAACGAAAATTACCCCGAATTGATGAATTAATTATTAAAATATTTTAAAATATGGGCTATAATATTTATTGTGGATGCTATCAATATTGATAATTGTCAATTTCGAGTTGCACGATAAATAATTTAATTATGTACTTCGAAAAAGTTTTACGTGTTGTCAACATGAAAAGCGCCAAATATACAATTCAACATTAAAACCATTGCGCCGTAGATTTTAATTATCATTTTCTTACTGTGACAGAAATAAATTCAATGCATTATATAGAGAAAGTCATATGCTGTCCACATCAGAATTTTTTAATTTTATAGGTTTTCCATCTGCGATTTGCTGAGCAGTTATCGTCTACACGTTGCATTTCTTATGTTTTCTCGATGTGAAGTCATCTAAAAGCAACATAAAAAAATCTGATGTGGGCAACACATGACTTTCCTTATATAATATAATGAATTTACTACTTTTACAGTAAAAGAAATAGGTTTTTCTTATAGTAAATACTAATATTCATTCCAAGATATTGAATTTTCGACAATTAGTCGTTATTTTCATTGATTTAGCGCCATTTTTATCCATTTGGCGAGATTTTCGTTAATTTGGCAACATTTCAGAAAGTCACCAAGTTGGCGACATCCCGCCAAATTCGTCACCAAAACATCGCCAAGCGTTATGGACGAAGAAATAAGTTGTTCTTACAGCAGATAAATGACTATTGGCGTTCAAATACAAAAGTATTACTCAAAGTATCTTTTTTCGTGAATGGAACGAGCTAGATCCACAAGAATGGTGTCACCAACTTTATATGCATGGTATTACATATGAAAAGTGAACATGCTTCTCAATAGGCAATTATTTTTTTCATTTTATATGACTTTTTGTTAATTTTTTTAAAAAATGTGCAATATCTCGAGACCGGTTCATGTTAGCGTTCTAAAAGTTATGTCAATCGTTTTCTAATGAAAAATTACATAAGAAATGTCTATTTGCGTAACTTTATTAGTGGTTTTGAATTTTTGGCGATTTTTTCAAAATTTTATTCGAAAATTTATGGGGGTTCTGATCATTCGATTACGTATAAAAACAATAGGCTTCTAGCGTTTACGGATTGTGATTTTTGTACCAAATTTGGTTCGAATCGCTCCATTCGTTCGTTAGTTATCGTCTCCACAGACTCACTGCCGCGCGCACACACACACACACACACACACACACACACGAATCGCTCCATTCGTTCGTTAGTTATCGTCTCCACAGACTCACTGCCGCACACACACACACACACACGCACATCACTTCAAAAATGTTTGATTCGTGATCAGGGATGCTTGAAACGTGCTTTCCCGTCGAAAACTCGAATTCGAATTTTCGACCCCGTCACAATTCTTTCCTTATACATTATGTATATAAGGAAAGTAATATATTAGTTTGAACATTTTGAATCTCGACTTCTAATTAGTATGATAGAGCTTGGTTTTAAAGATTTTAATTTTAGATTATGCTCAGGAAAACCATGTACCTAGATTGCATTTTTCCTGCACTCTTATTTTGGACGATTAGACCTGCGTAGCATGTTGTTTATTATTTTGTTCTAAACAGGCGTATTGTAAAAGCTTTATGTGGGACAATTCGCTGTATGTTCCGCAGTCATTTTAAACAGAAGTTTGCATTTTAAATCACGGCTAACGCTGGCTACATTGTTCTGTCTTTTTATATAACAAGAAAGATCAATCATGCTTAAAGCATTGATTATGAAACACTTTCCAACTTCAATGCAATTTTATTTAAACATGTCTAAAATGCAATACATTCCTCGGTAAAATTTTAAAACTTATCACACATTAATTTATTATATTTGACACCTTAAACCTTCATCGAAAAAAATTAACTTCATTCAAATGACGGCATTAAAGTATAAATTGCCTGGTTTAAACATCTCAAAATGTGATAATTTTAGATAATAATTTTAGATAATAATTTTAGAATTATCATAATACTACGATAATTTATTATATTCGAAAACTTCATCGAAAACAACTGAAATTCATTCAAATGACGTCATAAAAAATAACACGCCTGGCTCTCTCTATAAAAGCAATATTTCATTCATAAATAATTCCCCCATTCATCACAATACTATAATAATTTATTTTATTTAAACATTAAGACCATTGAGCTACAAGTAAGTAAACTCAATGCGTAAAACTTCATCGAAAAATATCGTCCTTCTCTTTCTAAAATCAATGAATATTTCATTCATATCAGCTAAGCAGACTCCATGGACTAAATGATTTTGTGTTAAAGAATTACAGCGATTCTAATACAACTCATTCTACATATTTTGCTGTTTACATTTTACATAGATGAAAAATAGTAGAAATAATCAAATTTGGAAAAGCATTTAAACTGAAATATATTGTCATTGCGTTGTTTCAGTATGTAGATGCACAGAATTTAGGCAAAAATAAAGTAGTTTTAGGACGGATACAACACTCAATATGAATTAAAAAGAACTTTAAAAATCACGATTTTGACACAAGATGGATGCCATATATCATTTTGAAGTGGGTCATGTGATCGTTTCATATCATGGACACATGATCGCTTCATATAAGAGGTGTTATTATTATTTTAATATTTATTTAAAAAACAACTGAATATATTTCGCTGAGTTTTTTTTTATATATTTTATGGAGCAATTTGAATATTGCCTAAAATTTTCGAAGTAATTTGTGAATTTTAAATCCGCTTAAAAAATGCTTGAAAAATTAGGTCCCATAGGGCTCAATGTATTCCAGTTTTTCAACCCGGGTTCAATCCAAAACTAATTGGGTGATATTATTCATTTATATTCCCATAGGTCCTATAGACCGTCTGAACAACATACTAAAATTTCATTTTGATTAAGTCATTTTTACGGCAGTTATCGTGCTAACGGACGGACAGACAGACAGACAGACAGAATGAACAAAGTCATAAATACTTTTCAACTTTGCTGTAAAGTGTTAATAATAAAAGAAAACGTCTGTGTGTCTCTGCAGGATATCAGGAAATCTAAGCGTCGTACGATTATATAATCTAATACATAGGCACTTCAGAACACAGGAAGGCGAACCTCTGTTTTATTTTATAAAAATTCGAATTGGTTTATTAGTTATTTTGTTTTAGCATTTTCACACAAATCGATTTCTTAGAAACCAAATGTATTATTACAGAGTTTCCATCTTGACACCATCGGAAAAAATCGAAGAAAGTTTTTTTGAACGATGTTGGAACCATTTCATTCATTGGACAATTTCTTCGCAATTATTTATTCTTTTTTAAATACATATATCGAAATTTGCATTTTTAACACTTTGCAACAAAGTTGAAAAGTGTTTATGTCTTTGTTCATTCTGTCTGTCTGTCTGTCTGTCCGTTAGCACGATAACTGCCGTAAAAATGACTTAATCAAAATGAAATTTTAGTATGTTGTTTAGACGGTCTGTAGGACCTATGGGAATACAAATCAATAATATCACCCAATTAGTTTTGGATTGAACCCGGGTTGAAAAAATGAAATATATTGAACCCTATGGACCTCATTCTTCAAATATTTTTTAAGCAAATTTAAAATTCACAAATTGCTTCAAAAGTTTTAGAAAATATTCAAATTCCCATAAAATGTATAAAAAAAATTTCAGCAAAATATATTCAGTAGTTTTTTAAATAAAAATTAAAATAATAATTACACCCTTTATATGAAGAGATCACGTGACCATTATATGAAGGGATCAAGTGACCCACTTGTAGCTCAATGGTCTTAATTTTTAAATAAAATAAATTATTATAGTATTCTGATGAATGACATAAATGGGAAAATGTTATGAATGAAATGCTGCTTTTATAGAGAGAGCCAGGCGTGTTATTTTTTCTATGACGTCATTTGAATGAATTTCAGTTGTTTTCGATTAAGTTTTCAAATATAATAAATTATCGTAGTATTATGATAATTCTAAAATTATTACCAAGGAATGTATCGCATTTTAGAGATGTTTAAACCAGGCAATTTATAATTCAATGATGTTATTTTAATGAAGTTCATTTTTTTCGATGAAGGTTTAAGTTTTCAAATATAATAAATTAATGTAGTATTGTGTTAAGTTTTAAAATATTACCGAGGAATGTATTGCATTTTAGACATGTTTAAATAAAATTGCATTGAAGTTGGAAAGTGTTTCATAATCAATGCTTTAAGCATTATTGATCTTTCTTGTTTTTACATTATCTTATATATCGCCGCATATAAAAGAAATGTGATTAGCATAATTCTATAATTTGGCTGAAAAAACCCGTATATACCTTAGCATTCTAACAAAAAATATTTTTCAATTTCATAAGCAAATTTAATTTCTGCAATGTTTTAGATCTCATTAAATGATCGCAAAGCAACCGACGAGGATGTCTCCAAGCCATTCGCGGACTCGAACTTTCTACCGGTGGATAATACTGCTCATGCCCGCCTAGGAAGCACAGTGTAGTCTGTGTTCACCCTCCACGTTCCTATTATTTATTTATTTATTTACATTTTTAACACTTTACAACAAAGTTGAAAAGTGTTTATGACTTTGTTCATTCTGTCTGTCTGTCTGTCCGTTAGCACGATAACTGCCGTAAAAATGACTTAATCAAAATGAAATTTTAGTATGTTGTTCAGACGGTCTGCAGGACCTATGGAAATATAAATGAATAATATCACCCAATTAGTTTTGGAATTAACCCGGGTTGAAAAAATGAAATACATTGAACCCTATGGGACCTAATTTTTCAAACATTTTTTAAGCGAATTTAAAATTCACAAATGGCTTCGAAAATTTTAGGTAATATTCAAATTGTTCCATAAAATATATAAAAAAAAATTCAGGGAAATATATTCAACGGTTTTTTAAATAAAAATTAAAATAATAATTACACCTCTCATATGAAGCGATCATGTGACCATGATATGAAAAAATTACGTGAACCACTTCAAAATGAAATATGGCATCCATTTTGTCTCAAAATCGTGATTTTTAAAGTTCTTTTTAATTCATATTGAGTGTTGTATCCGTCCTAAAATCACTTTGTTTTTGCATAAATTCTGTGCATCTACATACTGCAACAACGCAATTACAATATATTGGAGTTTAAATGCTCATCCAAATTTGATTATTTCTACAACGAAGCCTATTTTTCACTTATGCAAAATGTAAACAGCAAAATATGTAGAATGAGTTGTATTAGAATTGCTGTATTTCTTTAACACAAAATTATTTAACTCATGGACTCTGAATAGTTGATATGAATGAAATATTCATTGATTTTATACAGAGAAGGACGATTTTTTTCGATGAAGTTTTAAGCAGAATTTAATTACTTGTAGCTCCATGGTCTTAATTTTTAAATAAAATAAATTATTTTAGTATTGTGATGAATGACATGAATGGGAAACTATTTATGAATGAAATGCTGCTTTTATAAAGAGAGCCAGGCGTGTTATTTTTTTCTATGACGTCATTTGAATGAATTTCAGTTGTTTTCGATTAAGTTTTCAAATATAATAAATTATCGTAGTATTATGATAATTCTAAAATTATTACCAAGGAATGTATCGCATTTTAGAGATGTTTAAACCAGGCAATTTGTATTTCAATGCCGTCATTTGAATGAAGTTCATTTTTTTCGATGAAGGTTTAAGTTTTCAAATATAATAAATTAATATAGTATTGTGATAAGTTTTAAAATATTACCGAGGAATGCATCACATTTTAGAGATGTTTAAATAAAATTGCATAGAAATTGGAAAGTGTTTCATAATCATTGCTTTAAGCATGATTGATCGTTCTTGTTGCTTTTGTGAAGAGTACTTGCGATTTAAGTACGGAGTGCGAGAGTACGTGCGGAGAGTACGTGCAATATCCGGATCGCAGTAATTTAAAATTGTGTTCAAATGTATTATTTACGTAGCGGGGGCTTATTATTTATAAGTAGAGGGCGCTTATTTAAGATCCTTGCAGCCCCGGGTAATTTGCTCTATTTTAAAATGAAATGTCTATTGATTAACTGCATTCCAGATGATATAATTTCACTCTTTAGTACCCCGCATCATGGCCCCATCATTATGTGCAATCCCTAATTCCCAGACCAACACTGAAGCACGCGCAATCTCTCCTAATGGCGGCTGGGCCCCCTCGAGGGCAATTACTCTCAATTTGTAAGTTGGAGGGTTCTCTATCAGCAATACACTGCTTCAGCTTTTTCATTGCGGCTTGGTTTGGGAGATAATAATAGGAAGGTTGGAAATAGAAAAGAGTTGTTTTTCTCAGACTTTGCCCTTCGGTGCGCTAGTCATCTTAATGGATTGTTGAAAACGAGGAAAAAATTGTGTAGATCATTTGAATGCAACCTCTGTGCCGATTGACTTGAATTATTTCTTTGACCCAATTTCTTTTGATGTGAATAACGTCTGTGGTTGGGGTATATCTGGTTGAAATCGGAGCGTTATGAAAAATGGAAACACTTTGGAGGCTTATATCTCAGATAATTAATTGGAATATAAGTGATATGAATGAAACATTCATTCATTTTACATAAAGACGTAGACGATTTATAGAATTGACTTTTATGATAGTTTTAAGTTTCCAAGTTTAAGAAATTATTGTAGAACTGTGCTAATTTTTAAAAAAACATCACTGCTGAATGAATCGCATTTTAGAGATGTTTAAATAAAACTACATTTCAGTTGGAAAGTGTTTTATAAACAATGCTTTATGCATGATTAATCTTTCTTGTTTATCATGAAGTGATGTTTCTTTTAGATATAAACTTACTGTTCTGCGAGGATGAGTGGAACGTCCTCTTACGACTCTTCCTATGATGGGCAGTTGTCCTCCGGTGCTGATGACGATGTCAGGCGCATCGCCTATGTACCGTCTGGTCCTCCTCATCTGTTCGTCGTCATCCTCGTCTTCTTCGTACAGTGTTTCTCCCGGGGTGAACGTACGACCTGGGGAATGGAAACAGCCTGAATTATGTGGTCAAATAAAACTATATGATACATTAATAAAATATCTGATGTGGGCAGCATATGACTTTTTCAGTATCAGTTACCACCTACAGTGTTCCTTTCAGCGAAGCCCCCCGGTGACAATTATAAGCCCCCCCCTTCGGAGACATTTTATATTAACTTAGTTTCTATTTATGTGACAGCATTTAGATATTTTTAGGTATATTTAGGGTATTTAGGGGTATTAGTATATTTAGGTATATTAGGTATATTTAGTTTATTGGTATATTTAGAGGTATTAGTATACTAAGGTATATTTAGTTTATTGGTATATTTATAGGTATTAGTATATTTAGGTATATTTAGATGTATTTAGGGGGAATAGAAAATCCCCTCTAAAGTTTTATCCCCTCCCTGGCCCAAAAGTCCTGAAAGATTACCAAGATCTATCTATATCCAATCTTGAGAAATAAATATTTCAAGTAAAAACAAAATGCTTGAACCAGAATTATAAAAAGAACTGGAAGTAACCAGACACAGGCTAACAGATGGGACTCAGTCTGTAGCGGGAAATCTAAGCATCGTACGACCATGATATTTAGTACACAGGTATACTTAAGGACCCGAATAGGTGCACCTCGATGTTATTTTTTTTAAATTTCGAATTAGTTTTAATTTCCCTGCAATATATAGTAATGTATAATAGGGAAGCATTCAAATCGTGTCCAAAATCGCAATTGGAGTTTTTGACGGATCTGCGTGTTTTGAGCGCTCTAGAACGCAAAAACATTTTTTTTTAGTTTAATGTCTGTACAATGCATTTATCCACTCTAACTCAAAAACTAACTGACCAAATTTCACAGAATTTGGCAGGTAAGTCACTTGTAAGTTACCCTAGTGTTGATTATATTTTGTTACGAATCGGAAAAAGGAACCTGTCTTTTTTTACGAAATAGCCAGCAAATATCGAATGTATCCACTTTAACTGAAAAGCTATTTGACCAAATTTTACAAAATTTGGCAGATAAGTTAATTGTGGGTTATGCTTGTGCTGATTAGATTATGGTACGATTCAGGAAAAAAAACCTGACTTTTTTTTTGCGAAATGGCTCTCAAAAATCGTATATATCCACTCTAGCTTAGAAACAAACTAATTAAACAAATCTGCATTTTTGCGACATACAACTTGCAAAATTCGTCAAGACTGAGAATAAAATACTACAAATGTATAAATTAAACGTTTATTTTGTACGTAATTTTTGACAACGAAAAGAATATAGCCAAATCCATTGCTCTAAGGTGGACCTTTCTCGAAATATTTAAGTTTTATAATTTTGAGGAACTGAAGAAGTTTTCACTGTAGTCAAAAAACTATTTAATGAAATTTCTTAAAATATAGTAGTTACGTCACTTGAGGGATCACTTATGTGACTATTCTGAAACTGATTAGATTTTGGCATGATCTGCAAAAATATAATCGACCCATTTGTGCGAAATGTCCGGCAAAGATCGTGAAATAAATGTTCTAAAATTGTTGAAATCTATTTATTAAGTACTTGTTCTTCATGCAATTTTTGGCAGCAAAGCCAATAAAACTGATCCCCATGACTCTAGGATGAACCGTTCACGAGATATTTTAGTTGTTTAGAATTTTGAAAAGCTGAAGATTTTAAAGAGCATTAACCTTTTGCTTACGGGTGGGGCAGCTTCTATCCCAAACGCTGAACCTCTCAAAAATACAGGTATTTGACATACCCTATCCCAAACAGTTTCGATCCCCTTTTGCAGACATTGGCGTTTTCTTGCACTTCTCCCTAGTTCTGTTGACAAAAGCAATAAAGTTCAACTGTGACTGATATATTTTCTTTGCGAAGTATTTCTTTCGGTTTATTAGAACAGTCAACTTTCAGATAATTATATTTGACTGTCCTTTATCGAACGAGATGTGTGTTTAATTATTTTAAAATATATCCCCAGTGAAATCTAACTTAATGTCTCGAAAAAGACAAATAATAGAGGATAATTTGATACACAGAAAATTTTTCGTATCCAGTCGCTTTTCAAAGTAAAAGTTCAAAGTGTTTTTCAAAGTAAAAGTATTAAGTTTCTCTATTTTTACCATAAGTACTGTTTTACTATTAACATTTGTGGTATTTTTAATTTGAATAAATATTTTTAAAGTGCGGATAAAATTGGATTTTTAGATTAACATTTTGCTTACGGGTGGGACAGTCAGTCCTAACCGAAGAACCTCTCAAAAAAACATGGACGCCAATTTCTGCAAAAGGGGATCGAAACTCTTTGGGAAAGGGTATACCAAATAACTGTGTTTTTGAGAGGTTCGGCGTTTGAGATGAACACTGTCCCACCCGCAAGCAAAAGGTTAAGTTGCCAAATGATACAAAGATGCATTAAAAATGCAAATTGGATATGATATCAGGAAAGTATCCGCATTATTTTCTGCAATTTAACTCAATGTATTATGAAATAAAAAATAAGAAAATGAATTTGAGTTTGTAGGGAAAGTCATGTGCTGCCTACATCAGATTTTTCTAGTTATTTAATATTTTAGACGATTATGGCCCATATTCGTACAAATCAAGTGCTTAGCGACACAGAGTATATGGAATATTATCACATCTTGACATCATGGGAAAGATCGAAGAATTATCTTTCAAACAAACTGTGGGTAGAATCCATACGATTATTAGACGATTTTCAGTGAATTTGAAAAATATACTTTTCGTGCGTTTTAAGTCTCTCCGATTTTTATATTACGATATACAAAAATTAACTTACTGTCGTACACTGTTTTTATTCAGCACCTGCTTATCAGTAGACACTTCAGAAAAAAAAAATAATTTTGTAAACTCATCCGTTGATTAATTATAAATATTTATTTATCCGCGGCATGTCTTTGATTTTTTTAACGAATATCGCAGGCGGTCGTAAGTTTTTGAACCCCATCCGATGTCGAAAACGTATCGGATAAGGAACCACCCATTTTGTCGTAGGGAAGTGGGTATTTTGGGATGAATCGCCCGCCTCATAATCAGTGTGTTGAAGATACGAGCCGTTTAGAATACAGCCATTTTAAATTGTGTTCAAATGTATTATTTAAGCAGGGGATGCTTATTTAATTATTTACACGTAGTGGACGCTTATTTAGAACCCGTAATTCATTCCAGTTATATTAAGATACAGATATATTGTAAGGAAGTCATTTAAATGTGTAAAGAACCTTGCTATCCCAACCGGGAATCGAACCCTGGATCTCCGAACGGACCAACGCTTTACCGCTGAGCTATAGGGACGAAATTGCAAGCTCTTATCGAAGTGGACTCTGCATTCTCCACCCTCTAATGTGAGATTGGCGGGCAACTGACACTCTAACTTACCACCTCTTTCTATTTTTATTTCAGGTTAACCTCCTGCTATTTTTATCTCAGGTTAGCCTCCTGCTATTTTTATCTCAGGTTAGCGTCCTGCTACTACTAATTTTTACCCAGCTTAGTATCCTGCGTGATCGTTATACCCTCAATTTGAAAATCGGCGCTCAATCTTTCAGAATCCACTGAATCCGTACTAGTCTTGGCAAAATCATAGAACAATTTTTTATTAATAGATTTAACTTCTGATTAAAAACTGAAGATATACTCCATCCCTTGCAATTTGGGTTTCGCGAGCTTCACAGTTGTGAAGACGCTGCTCATAAACTTTTACTCACTATTGAGAACCTTAGACCATTGCATCATGTAGCGTAGCATTTACTACTTTAGATATACAAGGAGCTTTCGATAATCTTAATTGGAACATCCTCCCTCTTACTTTCGTTAAATTAAACATCCCTAACCCTTACAGAATTTTTATTTATAGTTAGCCATAGAACTGTTACTTTTTCTGAAGAGTCTTTATCCCTCTCAAAATTTATTTCGAATACTCCGCAAGGCTCAGTTATAGCTCCCTTCATTTGGAACCGTTACTTCAATGGAATTTTTTCCCTTAATAGTGATTTATTTTATATTCAAGCCTTTGCGGACGACCTTGCTATTATTACATTTGGCAATAACAGAAATTTCCTTGAAACTAATACCAATCCCCTCCTTAACTCCCTTTCTACTTCTCTCAATAATCTGATTTTAGAAATCTATTGATAAAAGATGCTCCGTTATTTTCCCAAAAAATTTACTCTAGTATGAAAATAAATACCATTTTCAAATTTAACAAATTTAACAATAGATCCATTAAAATTTAAAATCATTTAAAATTTTTAGGCTTAATCATTGATAATAAATTAAATTGGGACCCTCATATTCGATATCTCCAAGACAAATGTCTTAAATTTTGTACTACTTTTGGCCAAATTTCTCGGAAATATTGGGGTGCAAAAAATGTTTCCTAAAATGCTGGTATTTATGTGTTGTGGAAAAAGTTATTACTTAGAGTTCTGCTATATGGGGTAAAAAACTAAAAAAAAAAATTCAAATTAAAAACTTTTTTTCACTCCAAAGGACCTTCTTTCTAAATATCTGCCCAGGCTACCGTACAACATCTAACATCACCTTATTTTCCCTCACTGGTATTCCCCCCATTCACTTTACAATTTCTACCCTTCATAATAAATTTATTTTTTGGAAACACAAAATTGATTCCTTTTCTTCTCCCTCCCTCCCGCCTCCCTCTGATTTTGATTTCCTTGTTCCTTTCTCTAACTTTCACCCCTCTAAATGGTCCGTAAATTTAGTTAACAGAATGGATAAAGACTCTGCCATTTATAATATATATATACTGATGGTTCAAATATTGACAATAACACTGGTTTTTCAGTCTGTATTTTTAAACATGATGTTCTGGAGAAGGTTATCTCCTATGAACTTGACAACTGGAATACAGTATTTCAAGCCGAACTTACAGCTATTTCCTTTGCTATTGACTGGGCTTCCTCTAATAATACCCCTGTTAATATTTTTTCCGATAGCCTCTCTTCCATTGACGCTCTTAACTCAATAAAATAAATCTAATTATCTTAATTCCATTAAATCCAAAGCTCTCCTTGCCAAAAACCTTGTCAATATTTCTTGGGTAAAAGCTCACAATAATATATCTGAAAATGAAATTGCTTATTACCATGCCAAAAGAGTTGCTATCTCTGGTTCCCCTCTAACTATTCCCTTTCCTTATTCATTCCTCTCAAAATTTTGTAAATCTCATATCCTTAATTTTTGGATGAATTAATTATTATATTTCCACCAGGACTGGTGATCCGACTAGAATCCTGTTTTACTTCCCTATCGTGAATCCTAATTTACAAATTTTTAATACATACCTCATTTACTTTCTTACTGATCATAGCCCCTTTCTTGATTACCTATACTTTTTCAAAATTAAATCCACCTCTAACTGGATTTGCAATAAATTTGGTAACGTTGACCATTACATTTTCGATTGTCCTTTTTTAAAAATTTTCATCTTTGCCCCCCCCCCCCCCCATCCTCTAATAAACCAATTTGGTTCTCCAAAGTTCGTTCAAATCCCTCTTCAGTAGATAAAATTAAAAACTGTATTCTTGTTGCCATGGAAATTTCTAATAAAGTGACCTAAGCTTATGAGTCGATTCTGCTCTCAATCAATTTTGATCAATGAATCCCTTTATTTCATTCTTATTAACTTATATGGACTTATTGTGTTCCCTCCATATTTTCTGTTTAAAAAAAACTATGTTAGCTGTTCTTATTTTCTCGGTTCGTTCTTTTTCTTTTGATCCCTTTTATTTGTATTTTTTCTAATTTTTATTTTCTAAATTTTATTCGAAATTTCTGTATTTGTTTTCCACGTGCCTATTTTTTTTTCATTTTCATATATTTTCTTTTTATATATTTTCTAAATTTTACTTTTAAAATTTTATTATTTTCTTTAATTTTTATCTATTTTTCATTATGTTAATATACCTCACTCTAAATTTTACTTTTCAATCTTTTTATCTATATTCGCAATAACCCTTTTTCCATTTTTGAAAAATGGACGCACTTGTCAAAGTCAAATATAATGTAAAACTGTCTGTTTAACCCCACTATTTTTCATCCATTGTTATCTTTTTAGACCTAAATAAATGTTTGTTTGGCGGGATGGTAGACCTTGGGTGCCTCCTGAGTGCAGGAGATATCCTTTCCCGGCGGTGCAGCTAGCTATTCTAAACCCACTATGTGAGTCGCACGGTCTGGGGTTTTCAGACCTCTAACATCTTTGCACTAACCTACAGGGTTGATATGTTGATGCGCCATTGTAAAGAACCTTGTTGCTCCAAACGGGAATCGAACTCTGGATCTCCGAACTGGTCAGCGGACGCTCTACCATTGAGGTACTGGGACGAAATTGCAAGCTCTTATTGTCGAAGTGGACTGCAAATACTTTCCTTACATAGCCGGAGTGGTGTGTTCTGATGGCATTCTTGGATGAGTTTCAATGATCCAGAGTGATTCCTGGTTCAGGTCTACTGCAAGTTTCACTCGAATTAAATTTAAATCTACTAATCTGCAAGGTTTGTATATCAATAGCCGTAGGTCGAGTTGGTTCCCGTTTTGTAATATTTTTACTGTTTGGGCTACAAGGGTCGGGTGTGGTATGAAACTGACGTCGATCTTCAGTGCTCGCGTTCCAAACGCAGGTGGTCTTTCGAACGATAACTTTTACCTTCTGCTTAGGAGTGTACTTCGATAATTTTACAATTTCCTAAATTCGGGAATTTAAACGATAAGTTTCCAATTTTTGGAATATGGAATTGCTTCAGAATTATAAGTGTGCTTTGAGAATGTGACTAGTATCAGATAAAACTCGTAGAAACAGCAGGCAATTTTGCGAACCTTACTCCTAGGGTAAAGGAACTTTTTTCTTTTTTGCGACTTCATTTGCATTTAATAGTGTTTAAGTAATCCGAAAGTCTAACTTCGCGAATTAAAAATACAGCATATAAAACCCATTTTTGTGTCATTCTGTTAACAATCGAAGAATTAGATGTTTGTGCGCATGCGTGTCGAATTGTAGCGCTGTCATTTAGGGCTTATCACAAAATCTGATGTGGGCAGCAAAAGTCTTTTTCTGCGGATTCATAGTCACGTTCTCTTTATTTATTCAATAATTCATTAAATTGAGTTTAATTACACAAAATAACACCCATGATTATTTTAAGTTGAATTTGCACTTTTAATTAAATTTTCGTTTTAATTTGGTAACTGGACTTATTTTCAAAGGCGGCGTAGCGAAAATGCGAAAAACAAAAATACCTCGAGAACGCCTGACCCTAGAGTAATGGGGCTGGTCTTATTCTTTTCATCGTCGAAAATTACGTATGAAACAAACATTTAATTGATATATTTGAGCATATAATCCTTTATTTTAGATTTTGACGATTTTTGTAGGACCATTTCGCAAAAAAAGTCAGATTCTTTTTCGTACCAAAATCTAATCAGCACCAGCTAAAAGTGACTTATCTGGCACATTTTGGGAAATTTGGTCTATTAATTTTTTAGCTAGAGTGGATACAGGCAGTTTTTTGCGGGCCATTTCACATAAAAGGCAGGCTCTTTTATCTCTAATTGTTCCAAAATCTAATCAGCACCAGGGTCACCTACAAAGGATTTACCTACCAAATTTTATGAAATTCGATGAAACAGTTTTTCAGTTAGAATAGATACATACATTGCACAGACAGACAGACACACAGACGCCATGCTAAAAATAGTTTTTTCGTGTTCTAGAGGTCTCAACACGTGTAGATAAGTCGAAAACTCTAGTTGCGATTTTCGACACGAGTCCAATACTTTCCCTATACATTACCAAATATTGCAGGGAAAGTAACATGTATCTGTAGTATTCAAATATTTATGATCCTGGCAATGTCTGGTAATTCGTTGTAGTAGTTTATGAACTTACCTGATTGTCGGATAGGTATATGAGCAGTCGACCCCACATTATCGCTACGGGGAACTTGTATTCTAACAGGGGGGCTTCTCGGCGCGACACCAGCACCTCTTCTAGGGCTGCACCATCTCTGGGGCTGTCTGGAACGCCTCCGAAATGCGGGTCTGAATATGGCAGTCTGAGCCTTGATGGCAAGCAGTGTAGAATACAGACGTGTGGGAAGACTGACGGTGAACCTCTTGATTTTATCTTGCTCCTAGTAAAATAAAATCTTATTAGAAATTTAAACAATCGTTTTTAATATTTTTGTCCTTTCATATTATATAATAAAATACAAGGTAGGATCAAAAAGTTCGGAGACTGTGCTGATATCTCCAACCCTGATTGGAGGAGAGGGGAACTATTTTACCTTGGCGTAGAGGCACATGTAGCGCGAGATGTGAAAAGGAAGAAGCTGGTCAACAGTGCAGGGTTCTTCCGGACAATGCGTGTCAGTGAACTGTAGTCTTTCGAGTTCGTTGAAAGCAGAAATGCCGTTTGAAGAACAACGTGCGAATACCAGCGTTTGAGGAAATCGCTGGCAGAAACATTGCACATGTTGCAGCAGGTGTACGTTGAGAGAGCAATGTGTCGTGCGAAGGTGTTTTCATGGCACTCCCGATTCACGGACGGCAGTGAATCCTTGGAAGACAATCCATGGACTGAGAGGCCGTCAAAGTCAATTACGGAGGACAACATTCGAAAGTTGGTAGAAATTGTGCATGCCGACCGATGTGAAACCATCAACGAGATTGCTGAAACAGCAGGAATTTCGTAAAGGAGCTGCCAAGCTATCCTGACGGACAAACTGAACATCATCGTGTGTGTCAACACATTGTACCAAAAATGCTAACTGAAGATCAGTGTGATGAGCGCATGCGGATCTGTGAAGTACTGATTGACGTTGCTGAAAAAAAGATTTGACATTCTTTTTAAAAATTATCACCGGTAATGAGACGTGGTGTTTCTTGCATGACCCACAAACAAAACGGCAGTCCTTACAGTGGAAGTCACCATCATCGCCGAAATCAAAAAAGTTCCGTTTGGACAATTAAAAGGGGAAGATAATGCTGGAGATGTTTTTTAATCAGAAGGGCTTGGTACATTACGAGTTCATACCGGAAGGGGCTACAGTGAATAAGGAGTTCATACCGGAAGGGGCAACAGTGAATAAGGAGTTCATACCGGAAGGGGCAACAGTGAATAAAGAGTTCATACCGGAAGGGGCAACAGTGAATAAGGAGTTCATACCGGAAGGGGCAACAGTAAATAAGGAGTTCATACCGGAAGGGGCAACAGTGAATAAAGAGTTCATACCGGAAGGGGCAACAGTGAATAAGGAGTTCATACCGGAAGGGGCAACAGAGAATAAGGAGAGAGAGGTACACACAGATTCTGGCTCGTCTCCGTGATGTTATCCGCTAAAAACGCTTAGATCTCTGGAAAAGCAAGGATTGGGTGCTGCAACATGACAGTGCCCCCGCTCATCGGTTTTTCATGGTGCAGTCTGCACTGACCAAATATGAAACGTCAACCCTTCCACACCCTTCCGACTCACTCGATTTCGCCCCATGCGATTTTTACCTGTTCCTCCGTCTCAAAAACGAACTCAGGGACGTCGTTTCAATAGTGCATTTGAGGTTGAGGAAGCTGTGACGGCCTCACTGAAGACCATCTCGCCCAAAGGCTTCTAGGAATGTTTCCAGCAACAGTACTCGTGCTGGCAGAAGTGCATAGCTGCAGAAGGGAAGTACTTTGAAGGTGGCTGTGTGCAACACATGATGCCAATAAATCATATCCGTCAAGTAAGCCAGTCTTCGAATTTTTTTATCCTTAATGTTTGTGTGTCTGTGCGCATGTCGTCCGTAGCGAAAAATCGAAGCATCGGACCATGGCGAAATTTGCTACATACGTAGTTCAGCTCCCTGGACGATGTTTCTCGAAGATATTTTTTATTTTAAATTAGAATTAGTTAAAAAGTTATGAAGTTTTAAAAAAGTCATCGAAATTAAATTTAGTTTTTACTCCTGGCAGACGATAAAAGATAAAATGACAGATATTTGTTGAGACCGGAAAACAGCTATGTATATCTGACGAAGCCGATTTTATTTATCGGTTTTCTAGCTTTGCGAATTCAAAATCTAATTTTTTGATTACGGTAATACACTTTAAATGCACTCTCTAATACACTCCAATACCTTCTGCACTCTAAATAAGCCGTTACGGGTATGATAAAATTTATGCTACACGACCTTGTAGGCCATAGTAGCAACTAAAAATTAAAAATCTCGCTGTCCTCTAATGCGCGTTAAATACGTCCTAATAATAATATAAGTAAATTACGTCCTAAATACACTTTTAATATGCCGCCTCATAGGATGCTTTAATAACTACAAATTTAAAGTAATCTCAGAGGTATGATATTGTATTATCGTTATTTTAAGAAGAGCAGACGATTTCGGAGATTTTATTCTTTATAATGAAAGAAATAAAGAAAATCTTGTCTGGGCAGCATATGACTTGCCTTATATAATGCAATGAATTTACTCCTTTTACAATAAAATAAAATCTGATGTGGGCAACACATGACTTTCCTTATATAATGTAATGAATTTACTACTTTTACAGTAAAAAAAAGTTTTTCTTATAGTACATACTTATATTCTTTCCACGATATTGAATTTTCGACAATTAGTCGTCATTTTCATTGACTTAGCGTCATTTTAATGTATTTGGCGATATTTTCGTTAATTTGGCAACATTTCAAAAAATCGCCAAGTTGGCGATATTCCGCCAAATTCGTTTGCTAAAATCTCGCCAAGCGTTATGGACAGAGAAATAAGTTATTCTTATAGCAGATAAATGACTATTGGCGTTCAATTACAAAAGTATTACTCAAAGTACCTTTTCTCATGAACGGAGGGAGCTAGATCCACGAGAATGATGTCACCCAATTTATCGCACGATATTACATATGAAAAGTGAACATGTTTCTTAACAGTTAATATTTTGTTTTTAATTTATGGGATTTTTTGATAAATTTATTTGAAAAATGTGCAATATCTTGAGAACGGTTTATGCTAGCGTTCTAAAGTTTATGTCAATCGTTTTCTAAGGAAAAATTACATAAGAAATGTCTATTTGCGTAACTTTATTAAAGGTTTTGACTTTTTGATGATTTTTTCCAAAATTTCACACGAAAATTTGTGGGGGTTCTGAACATTCAATGGTGTTTAAAAACAATAGGCTTCCAGTATTCACGGATTGTGATTTTTGTACCAAATGTCATTCGAGTCACTCCATTCGTTCGTTCTCCACAGACTCACTGACACACACACACACACACATCACCTCAAAAATATTTGATTCGTGATCAGGGATGCTTGAAACGTGCTCTCCCGTCGAAAATTCGAATTCGAATTTTCGACCCTGTCACAAAAGATCCACGGTAAAATGTTTTTAACGGTGAATTGTACATTTGGCGATTTTCCGGATGACAACATGTAAAATTATTTCAAAGTTGTAATGCTTATAATAATGAAATAATTGTATGTTTTAAAAATCAATTACGTACCTCTAAAACCTCTCCATTTTGGCTAATCATAAAACAATGCTAATTAACCGGCTATGAAAAGTCTGACTCGCTCTAATGTAGACAGATACGACTGCAATGTTTCCAATTATATTGACATTTATTAATTTTCAGGGACAGTAATATGTTGGACACATCTGATTTATTTAATTCGAAATGTTAATATTCGTTAATTAGAACATCTAAAAATAGTAGAACGACAGAAATGAATGCCGTGCGTTAAGCGATTAAGAATTCTTCTCAAATGCAATGAAATACACCCTTTATTCATGAATGCAGGAATAATGAAATGTGCCAAAAGCATCGGAATTTTTTTCTAGAATACATTTCGAAGACCGATTGTTCTATAGCCTTGAACACAAGAAAGGGTTGAAAACCGTGTCCTGCCCATAAAGAATTTAAAAATGTAAAAGAAGGTATTAAAGATATTTTTGCTGTTTGGAGACAGTTAGAGTGAAGAGAATATCACGCTAAAGAATAATTAGAAATAAAAATGGCAATTAAAGAATCGAACATTTCCTGTGTTAGAAGGAAACTGAGTAGAGAATAACCTTTAACTGGGAAAAGAACACTTACAGATTTAAAGGACAATTAATTTTTTAAAAACACGATGAGGTGAAATAAAGTTTGTCTTATAAAGGTTATAAAATTAAAAATAAGGACATAACGTTGTTAGACGAAAAGTCATTTATTAAAACATCATAAAAGACGTACAAAGTATTTAAAATTACCAGAGAACTTTCGAGCGTTAATACGCTCTTCATCAGTGGCTACGTAAAAAGTAAACATGGAATGTTCATATATATATAGACCAGTTACACAGCAAATTTGAATAAAAATATAAAATTGGTGATGAACAGATTAATACAAAATTAATCGAAGAAACACACACGGAAAATGCAAAAAATATATACTTCAAACGGATTCAAATTGTAAGAAAATTACAAGAAAAGTACTGTCATAATATCTCCTTATATACTAATTATCAAGTGTCCGTCTGTCCGTCCGTCCGTCTGTCACGCTTTTTTTAAGCACTTCATGAATAATTAAGAGACTTGCAATTCGGTATGCGACTCGGTCGTTCGATAAAATCCCCTGGAAAAATCGAATTTTTCGAAAACATTCTCTAGAGGGGTGCTCCCCACCAAAACGTTCGAAAATTGAAATGATAGGAAAGCATGCTTTGCGATGAGATAGAGACTTCAAATTTGGTGTATGGGTTGACGCACACCAAAATGTTCGATTTACCGCATAAATGGGAAAAGGCTCCTTTAAAATTTGATAGAGGCTTGAAATTTGGTATATGGGCTAATCATTTGACGAAAACACCCAAGACGAATATTGTTTTTCTAAAATGTTCGTTTCAGGGGTGCTCCAGAGTAAAACGTTCGAAAAGTGAATTGATAAAAATCCATGCTTCGAAATGAGATGGAGATATCACATTTGGTGTGAGGGTAGATAGTTTGGGAGGAAGAAAGTGTACAATTTCAGTTTACCAATATTTTTTACTTTAGGGGGTGCCGCTGACTAAAATATTCGATTTTCGGAATAAAGGCGAAACGCCCTTTTAAAGCGTGATAGAGGTTTGATATTTGGTATATGGGCGAATCATCTGATAGAAATCACAAAAAGAATACAGTTTTTCAAAAATGTATATTTAAGGGGGAGGGTACTCCACATAAAAGCATTCGAAAGGTGAAATGATAGAAAAGCATGCTTCGTGATGAGATAGAGACTTCAACTTTGGTGTACAGGTAAAAAGTTGGAAAGGAAGAAAGTCTGCAATTTCAGTTTTCTAACATTTGCTATTGTAGGGGGTTCCGCTCACTAAAATGTTCGATTTGCCAAACAAATGAAAAACGCCTCCTTTGCAATGTGATAGAGGCTTGAAATGTAGTATATGGGCTAACCATTTGACAAAAAAAACCAAAGATGAATACGGTTTGACAAAACTATTCATAAACGTGGTGCTACACAGAAAAACGTTCGAAAGGTGAAGTGATAGAAAAAACATGCTTCTCGATAGGATAGAGACTTCAAATTTGGTGTACGGGTAGACAATTTGAAAGGAAGAAAGTGTGAAATTTCAGATTTCCTATATTTACTATTTTAAGGGGTACCGCACACTAATATGTTCGATTTTCCGAATAAATGAGGCACTCTTCCTTTTAAATGTGATAGAGGCGTGATATTTGGCATATGGGCCAATCATCTGATAAAAAACGCAAGATAAACAGAGTTTTTCAAAAATGCTCATTTATGGGTGTGCTTCACAGAAAAAAGTTCGAAAGGAGAAATAATAAAATAGGTGTGCCTCGGGATGAGATAGATTTTAATGTGGTATACGGGTAGATAATTCGAAAGGAAGCAATGCACAAATTATGTCTTCCAATATTTTCTTCTTCAGGGGGTTCTGCACACCAAAATATTCGATTTGTCGATTAATGTGAAACGCGAATTATTAAAAAGTTTACATTCTTCAGGGGTTGTTTATTGTGAGACCGTTGATTTTCAACGGGTATTCGGCTAGTATTATTCTATTACAGGAAAAACACCGAATTCAAATTGTAAGAATATTACAAGAAAAGTACTATAAAAATATAACATTTTATTACAGGAAAAGCGCAAATTTTGAAAGAACAGTCAAGCCCGATTTTCATGAGAATGACATCATAAATAACTATGAAGAGACTTGAATTGCATAGAGTCGAGAATGAGTCGCCAAGCATAACTTAAAATTTGATCGGGGTCAAAATTACAAATCGACGCGCGGTAGATATAAATAAAAAGGATTCATAAAGGAGAATATTACGGGGGTTATTACAACGAATTAGAAGGAATTTTTTTTTTCAAAAAAGGGGAGGAATTTATCATTAATCACATATTGAGCAAGAGCCGTAGAAAGTTTGCCACATTTGGTATCGCGAGAATGTTCCACTAAATGGATGCCAACATTGCGTTTTGTACTACCAATGTAAATTTATATTCATCATCTGGAGACAGCAGGGGAACTACATACACCCCGGCAAAGTTTTTAAAGTCATCAATATCCCCAAGTTTATCAGAGCGTATACGATTAAATAAAGTAATAACATTAGAATGAGCAGGTTTTAAACCACTTTCACTCAGAACTTTCACGCGATTTACCATCTAAACTGAATCACCATCCGTTTTTCGGCTAAGTGAACCGCTAAGATATCTAAAAGGGCAAAAATAGTACACAAGGCTAAAGGATATAGAAAACACCGTAATACAATTTTATTCTTTGATTAATACGTAATTTATTATATTACAGTATTGCACACTTGTGCGATTCCATAAGTTACTTGGGTATTTAATTTTTCTTTTTTTAAACCTTAATTTCTGTTAATGGCCAACAGCAGAATGTTCTATTCTGTTCAGTTAATGTCCTGCACATTTATAACTTCTATTTCTCCAAAACGACTGAACAGATTTTATTGAAATTAGGGGATCTATGTAAGTTTCCTTGGTTCCCGTACCTGCAGCCAGAAGATCAAATGCCCAGATTAGCATAAAATAAACATAGAAAAATTTTACTTTTTTCCTTGGAGACAAAAGGGCGATTTTTACGATGGCGATAAAAGGGCCACAATGACGACAAAAGAATGACAAAAGACAACAAAAGGGTGACAAAAGACGCGGAAAACGTTGCCAGAATGGAATGTTGTGATTCTTAACTTGATGAAAAAAGGGCGACAAAAGACGTGGAAAGGGTTGCCAAAATGGAATGTTCTCCAAATCACAGCAAGTTGCTTCTTCCATACGACGGGCCTGAGCAGCTCGTCGTTTCTACTTTGTATTGGGGTGGGGGTCATATTTTCTCCCGGCCGGGGATAAAAGTGATCATGCTTCTAGGGCGATCCTTCGGTCTGGATCTGTAAATTATAGTAGGGATTGCCAGACTCGCCTAAAATCGGCAGGAATGGAAAAGGGATTACACTACATCTGTACTTCTCGGTAGACCTGGGTTCGATTTCCTCCGCTGCCAAAACTATCGTCGTGTTCAAGTGGAGTACGATCATGTTAAACATATGGATCCGTAAGTCCTTCCGAGAGTTGGTGGTAGGGGAGGAGGGTACGGTCCCTGTAGACGCCTCCCCATCTAGGTTCCGGTCTAAATTAGGTGGCTCTTCCCGGCTATCCAGATTGTTACCTTACACCTTTCTGGTAGGTCGGATAGTCTGGATCTCAACAATAACAACTACATTTGTACCTTCGTATTTTAAAGTTTGGTGAAAAATGAAAACACATAGGTTTTTGAGAACTGTTTTAGGGGACTCGATATTTTGCTTTCGTGGTCCGGTGCCGAGTTGCGATCCATCATTTGGGAAATAGTGATTGAAAGCAGTGGTTCTCAAACTTTATTGTTACGAGACCCACCTTAAAGTTCCAAAATGTTTCGCGACCCATCTAATATGTATATATCCTTTTGTATCCTATTGAAAAAGGCTAACTTTTGTGTAAAGCATAAGCACAAACTCCGATATATAATCCTAATGTGAAAATGGAATACTCATAATACAAATTTTTCTTTTAGTACTTCAGAAGAAAACATTATTATTGATGAATGTATTACAAAAAGTAACATTTTAAAAAGACAGAAAAGGGTTTTAAATTGTAACACTCATTAAGATTAATACAGTTATTAATCTTGAATATAAAATCAAAAGTAAACTGTCACATGCAAACAAGATAAAAAGTTCAAAGACAATGAGCCGTATGACATTGTTTTGCACCAACGAGAGTCTATATCAGGATTGAAACTTGTCAATTTCAGCCTTAAATCGCTCTCCACACAATCTCTCTTTCTTTATTTGTTTTTCCAAAAACACCATACTTGAAAAAGCATGTTCACACAAGTAAATAGTAGAAAACCCCATCAAGTGTTTCCATGCTAGTTTTGATATTTCTGGATATTCTCCTCGTACATTGATCCAGAATGGTTATCCAGGATCCAGGCACAGTCTACTGACATTGAAGGTGGCTCAGCGTTATCATATCACAACTGTGCACAATATTGCCATTTCGCACTGCGCTTGCTTCGTTAATTGAAGACCAGCTGTTTAATAAAACACTGTATTTTTAAGTATCTGTTTATTATATTTCTTAACGACTTTTCTCTTTTAACGTAGCAATATGTGTTCGTTTTATTTCTAGAGCAGAGAAAATAATTAATATATTTTTTTTGTAGACCTAATCAGTCGTTCCGCGACCCACCAGTGGGTCGCGACCCATAGTTTGGGAACCGCTAATCTAGAGCGTATGTCCAGAATTCTGAAAACTCCTAGTTGTCCCGTCCAGTACACAGCAAAGGGCAGTTTTGCATTTTACTATTGGGGGTTTACTTGGTTGAACAAAGTTAAATAATAATTGGTTGCGAAATGCTGCCGATTTTCCAGATGTAACTTACAGTTTACACACTTATTTGACTAGTATATTTAGACCAGCTGTAATTGTTTTATAACTCAATGGTTAAGGCACGGGGGTGCACTCGGACGATTCGAATTCAATTTATCCACGTGTCTACGCTAAGTACAAGCTCGTTAAATTTGTGATTCCGAAAACTTTTTTGAGACGGTGGTGGTACAGGAAGGAGGGTGCGGTCTCTGTGTATGTTGCACACACTGGATTCTGGTCTAAATTAGGTGGCACTGCACCGACCGTCGAAACAGATACCTTATATCTTCGGCTAGGTCGAACGGTCTGGGTCGAAAGAAAGAAAGGGTAATTGCTTGGGCGGGGTAAGAAATTCAAATTTGAAAAATTCATTTTCTGAACGTCCATGAATTCGAATCGAACGTTTTTGATGTAATATCTGCGCCTATATGTTGTATGTTTGCGTATATATTTGTTTGTTATGTGTATATATTTGTTTGTTATATGTATGTATTTGCTTTTTAACTGTATGTTTGCGTGCGTTCCTCCCCCCAGGGAGGCCCACTCTTTGAGTGGTGAACGGATCTTAGCTCTGTAGCTCTGATCCTCCGACCTGGGGGTAAACAAATCGGGTTACCTGGTTGTCGATGAACCGTCCGTCGAACCGGTGAGGCAATCAGGTCCCGACTCTTCCGGGTGGCTGAAATCACTGGACTTATTCATGGCCTGAGCCAAGGTCCGGCCGGCGACTGGGGTCTCGCTTGGCAGGCGTTCGTCGGACCCTGCCCGGTGAATGATTCCACCGAGATCGTGGCCCCCGGTTGCGGCTTAACCGGATGAGAGATTTACCTGTTTGCTCCTTGGCGGTTAATGGGCGTAAACCTTGCGGTCGCCTCGCCATGTGAGAATTTATCTGTATGTTTGCGTATGTTATATTTCTTTTGTGTGTGTTAGCGCACATTATGTGAACCCTTCTAAAAATATAGCATATTTATCGAATTTATTTAAAAAAAAATATCATATAATTTAAAATGTACTAAATATAAATTATTAAAAAATGTATCCGCCATTGCTCGGGAGTTACATTAGGGATTAATCGAATTCATTCATACAAGTTTACAAAATTCGACCGGGCTATGAAGATACATTAATTTGTTTTAGTTTTTTCAATAGAATAGATGGCCCCACCAATCCAATTTCATGAATTTCGACGATTTCTGTTGGAACAATAAACTCCGCGATTTATAAATCTTTTGATCAAAATTTCAAGACTTTAGATTTTTTTTTTTGTTACTTTATAGGTCAAGTCCTACGTGTATGCAAAGTTTTAAGCTTCTATCTTCAGCAGTTTGGGCATGTCTTAGTCAGTCAGTCTCACTTAGATGTGTGATGTAGATATTTTACGGCCCAGGCCGGGAGGATGACCTATAGCTTCTTAATAAGAAAGGTTGATTCCCAACACGAAACAGGAAGAACGAGCCACCCATACCCACCGAACGGAGAAAATCGCTGACATCTCCACACAGCGCATGAACCACCCAGGACAATATAGATGTTAAATTATAGATATTAAACTAAGGATAATTTAGATGTTAAATTATAGATATTAAACTAAGGATAATTTAGATGTTAAATTATAGATATTAAACTAAGGATAATTTAGATGTTAAATTATAGATATTAAACTAAGGATAATTTAGATGTTAAATTATAGATACTAAACTAAGGATAATTTAGATGTTAAATTATAGATATTAAACTAAGGATAATTTAGATGTTAAATTATAGATATTAAACCAAGGACAATTTAGGTATTAAATTATAGATATTAAACTAAAGACAATTTAGATATTAAATTATATATATTAAATTAAGGATAATAAGGATATTACATTTACGATATTAAACTAAGGACAATATAGATATTAAATTATAGATATTTTACTAGGAGCGTGAGTTTATTTGCTGAAAAGAATTTCGGTACCAATGTTGGTTGTTATTGTGCGATTAATAATTTCTGTAAACTTTACAACAGCTTCCCTGATAATCTTGATGTTTTTTATTCATCATAAATGGATTTTAAAATTCATTTGTAGTCAATAGTTTGCATTTCAATTTATTTTATTATACTTTAATCTGTATATTTTGTATTTTATTTTATCTTGCACGCTGTTACGGGGACTTTGTTCTGTAGCTGCATTCTTTTAAATAAAAAATAAATGAATATTAAGTATTACATGCCAGAATAGCATGAGTACTCACCCTAAGGGTAGTGGCGGCTTCTTCTTCATAGGCAATAGCTACTACGGCCAGTGTCAGGTTGATAAGATAAAATGATCCGAAAAACACGACGAGCAAGAAGAAGAATACGCTGGTGGGGCCTGTGGTCGCATTGATCTGCATCACAACAAGATATTATTAAAACACTTTTTGTTAAAAACATATTGAGAGGCTGCATTCACTCTTATACATTCATATTCTTTTTCACTCCGATTGACTGCCCGTCCGACTTGGGTTTTTGGTTATGGTCTGATACGGGTGGATGCTGCTGCTGGTTCCGGTACTGGTCCGGGTATCCTGAGATTGCTGTGCTTAAATCGTCTTTACCGAATACTTTCAGGTGGGGCGGTACATCTATATGTACCGCCCTACCTTTGGCTTCATCTTCATACGCCCACCTTTGGCGACATTTTCGTCCATTTGATCCCTATATTAAAAGTTGCTAAGAGCGTTGGCGATATTTTGCCAAATGAGTCGCTAATGTCGAAAATGAAATTTTTTTTTCGCCAAGTGTTGCATATTTGATGATACTTACTACTGTTCATTTTCATGCATTCTTTTAGCTACATTTATTATAAAAACCTGCAATACCAATGTGGTTCAAGCTGATGTTCTAAAGTTTTTGTCATTCATTTTAGAATAAAAAAATACGTGTAAAATTTCTTTTTTTTTAAATTCATTCAAAAAAAATTTTTTTTAAGACGGAGGGGGCTTTCCCTAACGTTCGATCATATTTAAAATCAGTAGAGTTTCAGTATGCACGGATTGTAATAATCGTACCAAATTACGTTCAAGACGTTTTATTTGTTGATGAGATATCGTAACCACAGTCTCATAGATACACACGCCCACACTACCTTAAAATCGTTCGATTCGAGTTCAGGGATACCTATTCTTCAAGCGAAAACTCAAATTCGAATTTTCGCCCCCGTTACAATATTTTACCAAACATTATACTATATATGTAGGGAAAGTAAAAAGTAAAATATATATTTGTATAAGTATGATTGTAAAGAAATTGGCAGTAGAATTTCACAATCATGAAAATATATATCTATTAAATACAATGCGATGCTCTTGAATCTGAACAATATACCATATTCATGAGAAAGCTGAATGGAGCCATGGAGTTTAGCCTCGTGTTACTCACCTAACGGTTTATTAATAATATAAGCACTTTGATTTAGTCTGTTCATTTATCTATGGATAATGCTTGGCAAAATTTTGGCGTTGAAATTGTCGGAATTTAGCGAGATATTTTAAATTCTGCTAAATTGACAAAAATGTCGCTAAACTGATAAAATTGACGCTAAATCAATGAAAATGACGACTAATTGATGAAAATTAAATATCTTACAAATTACATAGCAAGCGACTATATGAATAACCCATTTCTCCGCCTGTCCGCAATGCTTGGAGAAAAATTTGGCGGGATGTCTCAAACTTGGCAACTTTTTAAAATATTGTCAGATTGGCGAAAATGTCACCAAATTGATAAAAATGAAGCTAAATAGGACATAGATAAAAATCTGATGTGGGCAACACATGACTTTCCTTATATAATGCAATAAATTTACTACTTTTACAGCACAAAAAATAGGTTTTTCTTATAGTAGATACTTATATTCTTTCCAAGATATTGAATTTTCGACAATTAGTCGTCATTTTCATTGATTTAGCGTCATTTTAATCCATTTGGTGAGATTTTGGTTAATTTGACAACATTTCAAAAAGTCGCCAAGTTGGCGACATTCCGCCCAATTCGTCGCCAAAATCTCGCCAAGCTTTACTGACGGAGAAATAAGTTGTTCTTACAGCAGATAAATGACTATTGGCGTTCAAATACAAAAGTATTACTCAAAGTATCTTTTTCATGAATGGAACGAGCTAGATCCACGATAATGATGTCACCCAATTTATCGCATGGTATTACATATGAAAAGTGAACATGTTTCTCAATAGGAAATATATATTTTTTATTTTATATGACTTTATAATAATTTTTTTTTAAAATGTGAAATATCTCGAGAACGGTTCATGTTAGCGTTCTAAATTTATGTTAATCGTTTTCTAATGAAAAATTACATAAAAAATGTCTATTTGCGTAACTTTATTAGCGGTTTTGACTTTTTGACGATTTTTTCAAAATTTCACTCGAAAATTTAGGTGGGTTCTGAACATTCGATTACGTTTAAAAACAATAGGCTTCCAGTGTTTACGGATTGTGATTTTTGTACCAAATTTCGTTCGAATCGGTCCATGCGTTCGTCAGTTATCGTCTCCACAGACCCACCGACACACACACACAGACATCACTTCAAAAATGTTTGATTCGTGATCAGGGATGCTTGAAGCGTGCTCTCCCGTCGAAAACTCGAATTCGAATTTTCGACCCCGTCACAATACTTTCCTTATACATTATGTATTTAAGGAAATTAAAAATTAGTATTGGACGGACATTTGAACTATACAAACTTACAAAACAAACTCAAAGAACTCAAAAACAATAATATTTTAATCGAACGTACGCTGTAGCCAATATGCACTGTCAAGTACTCGAGCTGATATTTTTCTCGAGCGGATTTTTCTCGAGCTGATATTTCCAACTGCTTGCAAACACGCAGCGGACTTATATGTTGCCTACACCAATGCCATGTGCAAGGTTGGCAGTCCGCCTGCGGCGTCCGAAGCAATGCTTAGCAAATTTTAAATCCGTCATATGATGGGCATACCTTCTAGTACCCAATATTCAACAAATTTATTATTCTTCAAAAAAAAAGAAGAAAACCTCAGAGATCCGATTCTCCACCTTGCTCACGACTCCTACAAGGTAGTTCAAAGACTTCTGCTCCACATTTTGTGCGATACAACGCTGAGAGTTTTGTGATCATTTATGAAGTCTCTTGATGTATTGCAGTCGGGTACAGTTGACCATTTAAATATTTTCGAATTAATGTGACCTCATCATATCAAAGCCACGTGGTTCGAAGCAAATAAAATATTAAGAAGGATTTTATTATAACTTTCCGTCAATTTTTTTGATATGAAACATTTTAGGGTGCGGTTACGGAGTAAATTATGAAAGAAATGTGACGGAGCTGCGAAAGAAGCAAATTCAGTGAATTATGTAGGGAACTAGAAGCCATATCCCTCATATGACAGTCCGTGTCATATGACGGAAATAAAAATCTGCAAAGCATTGCTTCCCATTTAGCGTTATTTTTATTTATCAATTTGGCGATATTTGTATCAATTTGGAGACATTTTCGTCAATTTGGCAACATTTAAAAAATCTCGTCGAGTTGGCAATATTCCTCGAATTTCGACACTAAAATTTCGCCAAGCGTTAACCAGAGTACAGTGCCTAGAACAAAGTACAGTGCTCTTCTAGGCACTGTACCCAAAGATAGATAGATAAACAGGCAGCTAAATATGTTTATATCATAAATATCATGTGCTGTCCATATCAGACTTTTATATTACTCCGCCAATTCCTCTAGACAGCTTATCATCGTTCCATCCTTCTACATTTTCACAGGCATACTAAGAATTTATCAAAGTGAGTTGACAATGAAACGGCGGTTTTACAGCTGAAGATATTGTTTATCCAACGGTGTTTTGATTCCATAAAATTTTCTTTACATTAAGGGTTTTTTTCCCTAGGGAAATATTTTGATGTTGCTAAAGGAAAATCTATAATCTTGGCAATTTTGTTCTTTATCAATCGTTTGTAAGCACACAATGCTTAAATAAGAATTTATCAGCATGCCATTCCTAAATGACCATCATTAGGTGTTTAAGGGGACAGTGGACGTTGAAATGAGCAAAAATCGACTAAAAAAGTTTTAATATTTAACATTATTTTACATATTCAACCTTTTGCTTACAGGTGGGACAGCGTCCATCCCAAACGAAGAATCTCCCAAAGAGACAGGAAGATTTTAGAACATTGCACCTGCTGCAGCAGGTGCAATGTTTCTATCGGCGGTTTCCATGGACGCCAATGCCTGCAAAGGGGGTCGAACTGTTTGGGATAAGGTATGTCAAATACCTGTCTTTTTGGGAGGTTCTTCGTTTGGGATGGACGCTGCCCCACCCGTAAGCGAAAGGTTTAATGCATTTTTTTCGAAACGGAATTTTCAAAGATTTTACATTTTTAAAATACTCCATGCTTCTTAATTTTTGTCTAAGATGCATAACATTTGGCAAGAAGACACCTCTCATACTTTTTAATGAAACTGAATATGCATTTTATAATTGGACTTTATTAAGGTAATTAAAAGTGAATAAAAGAACCTAATTAAATGATGAAAATTAAGTTTTAATGCAGAAAAATATTTTTAAAAAATTAACTTTCTAAGGGATTTAAAAATGAGTACTCAAATGTGTTCATAATGTGTTTTTGAGTGATCATAATGTAAATTAATCAAAAATGTGAACAAATGGCAAGCAAGGAGCATTTTCAAATTTTCGTTAAAAAAATTAAATTAAAAAAATATACAAAATTATAACCAAATTGAAAAATAATTTAATGGTATTGTATATAGTAATGTTAAGAGGAATATTTATACAAATTTTCACGTTTCTAAGTCAATAAATAAATAAAAATATTTCAACTTCCACCGTCCCCTTAAAAGTAGATGCATGTATAAAATGTTATTAAAGGGAGCAGAAGATAGTGAGTTGGCCGTGATTGGTTTAAGTAAAGATTTATAATAGAAAACTCCACCTTATTGTAAACATCTTCCCAGAAGTCCAGAGTGATCAGTTGAAAGGTGGTGAGCAGGGCCCAGCCATAGGTGTCGAAATTTGTGTAGCCGAAGTTCGGATTGTCGCCAACACCGGGCAGGCAGGTGTAGCCTTCAGGACATTTTCTATCACAAAAGAAGGTTTAGTCGCAAATAAAACAATTATTTTCAAAAATGAAATATCCTAGCTTTAACTCTTTTTAAAGTATGTGAAGAAAATATGTTGAGAAAATAAGTTCTATCATTAATAAATGAGTGCAACATAAAATATAAGCAATAAATTTAATAATAATTTACGTCAATACTACAGCATCCTTAAAATATTATCAAAAATACATGATTTAAAGAAGCATCTACTGAATAGAATTATCAATGAGAATCTATGAGAACCTTACGAAACTAGAATTTTGATTTCTCCCAGGTTGGTATACAAATGAGGGGGGGGGGGGGAGCAAAAAATCCTTCCAGACCATCTAAAGGTCACCTGGTGACCTAAACGGTTGAAACTCTTTATACGTATACAGAGTGATTCGAAACTCTCTGTACAAACTTTAATGGGAGATAGGGAACATTAAACAAATATTTTTTGTTAATGAATGTATGTCCGCATATCTCACCCGTTGGTGTTAGAGGGCGCTGTTGGGGGTCGGGGAAATTAACTATTTTGTCCCGTCGTCATTCGTAACGTGGACTGCATACGTATAAAATGAACACAAATGCTGCGATGGCTGACATGCAACTGCGGTCTGGGATAACGCAGGAGTTATGACGGGAGGATCGCCTGCGATGGTCCAGTGTTTGATACTCGATACCGCCCTAAAACTATCCCCGTGTCTATGTGAAGTATGGGAAAAATAAATATGTAGGAAGAAAAGTCCACCCGAGATGATGTGATGGGTTAGGGGAAGGATGGTACAGTCCCTGTGGTTACCACTACCAATGGATTCTAGTC
Organism: Amaurobius ferox; assembly: GCA_951213105.1. NCBI lineage: Eukaryota > Metazoa > Arthropoda > Arachnida > Araneae > Amaurobiidae > Amaurobius > Amaurobius ferox. Next base: position 2,811,501 of record OX578150.1, on the reverse strand, counting down.
CAAATTGGGATTGATTCTAGTCTAAATGTGATGCTGAATACATATCAGTGATTATTTAAGTTCTATCTTTAGTAGATCCTAAGAATACATGCTTCAACTTTGTTTTGGTAAAACCAATGGTTGCAAAATTTTATCTATTTTTACGATTGAAATGTTATCTATTCAGTTATTCTATATATGTTACTGTCCCTGTGTCCCCCCCCCCCCCTCCGCTATTGGGTTTCGATCTAAATTAAGTGGACATTCAAACAGATACCTTACATAGTAGGTCGGATACCTTACATGGTCTGAGTAGTACGGTTCACGTGCATGTAGTGTTTTGGGGGTCTCAATAGAAACGGAAGAGCTGCTGTAAGATTGTACCTATAATCTTACAGCAGTTTTTCCGCTTTTATTGGCAGCCCCAATGCATGAGATGCATGTTGGCCACCTTAGCAGTTGTGCCGACGTAGTGGTCGAGTGGTCAAGCCGAGCGTTTCCACAGCAATCGCTCGACCGCCGCGTTGTGGGTTCGAGTCCCACGTAAGGCATGGATGTTTGTCTTGTGGGCGCAGTGTGTTCTGCCCCCCCCCTCTGGTGCGCCAGGGGCAACGTCCTTGGACGGCTAAATGGTTCACGTTCTGGCCGCTGACAAAGGCGAATGATGAGTCAAGTGCCTGGCCATTTGATTAAAAAAAAAAAAAAAAAAAAAACTTTAGCAGTTGTGAAATACCCCATGTTACATGTACGATATCCGTGTTTTGTTAATGATGACGGCAAAAAATAATCAATTGCTACGCCGCCCAACAGTGTCATCTAGCGTCAAAGGGTGACATGTGGGACATACATTCGTTAACGGAAATGTTTTGTTCTAGCGTTCCTTATTCCTTATTAAAGTTTGTACAGAGAGTTTCAAATCACCCCGTAGTATCGAAGAGGGTACAAAACCTAACTGGGAAATTTTTCGATTGAAACGATTATTTTCGACACTAAGCACCATACATTGTTGGACACTTAAAAACGTTTTTGTTATTGACAGACTTAATTACTATTTGAGTAATATGATTGAAAGAGGGTGCTGAGATGAAACATCCAATTTAAACAAAATGTTAACACAATACTTATAATGATATTATAATATGAAATTAAAAAAAAAATAGGATAATAATATTTTAAATTCGCAAAGTTCGAAAACATCAAATATAAAAGCACCCAACTGTCTTGATCTGTTTATTCTAGACGAAAAGGAGAAGCAGAGGTGGTTTAAGCTTTCTTTCACAAGTGTTGGCATGCGCAGTGCATCGACCAGGGAGCTGCTGTTACCTCGGATTGCGACGGAGAACGAAAATATCAATGTTTATGCTTCGTTAAAAATAATTAAAAATTGAATTACGAGTATTTGTTCATTGAAAAAAAAATTCTTGTTGGAATCTGAAAATATATACGGAGCATTTAGCCAAACTATAGAATTGTGCAAACTTGGTTTTTCGGATGCGACGATATGTATATCAGTTAACGTAAAAAGGGAAAATTTCGATATATATTTAAAATAAATAAATAAATATGAAGAAATTATCTTACGAATACGGGTCAAAGATCAGTGAAAAGTGGTGTCAAAATGGAAACTCTCTGATTTTTTGTCGCTATAGAATCGATTTGTGTGAAAATTCTAAAATATAAAGTAACTAAAAACTAATTCGAATTAAAAAAAGTTACGCCGATGTGCACCTTCCTGTGTCGTTAAATACATGTGCACCAATTTTTTTGTCCGTATGGTGTTTAAATTTTCCGCTAGAGACCGCACACACAGACATCTTTTGCTATGTAAGATATAAGAAATAAACATTTTTCATACTATAATTTTAAAAGACAGCATTACCAGTATACTGTTCCCTGTTCTAAAAGTATACTATATAATATTTTTGAGGTTTCAACATTTACCTTTTTTCATATTTATATAGTAAAATAAAATCGATTATGCTTTTGTGTGTCCACCATCAAATTGGAAAAGTTGAGTTGCACTACTTTCGACAGACGAATTTATAAAATATCAGTGCTGCAAGGGCGAAAAGATTAATAGCTAAATACCTTACTATGGAATTTCAGGTCAAATTTTTACTGCTGAAAAACCATCGATCAGGGGGCCTATTAGATTGCGCCCAGATGTGCTATCTATTATACCATTCTGGCCCTGTAAGAAATTTTAAGAATTGCCTTACAGTATATTAAAAGCAAGATTCTCTCTTCTAGGGCAACGCATCAGTGAAAATAAGATTACTTCTTATTCTATTTTACTCTATGTTTAAAAGTGAATATTACAAACTAGTGTAAAGACTTCCCGTATATTTGCTCTTGGTGTTTAAAAAAAGAAACTAACTATAATTAATAAATAATTACTATCGTTTTAGTTTCAATCATGGAAAATGACTTTCGAAAAATGTTAAAATGAATGTTCAACTCACCTCGCCCCTGATTTGTTGCCGCACACGGCTGGCTGTCCATCTGAGTCCAGCAGCCACATAGATCTGTTGTTGATGTGGAGGGAGTATGTGATGTGGGAGATATTATTGTATGTTATATTTAGGACACATTTGTGCCGTAGAACGCCGACATACAACTAGAAGGAAGAATGATCAAAAGTAAAACAATAACAAATATTAACAGAGAATAAAAACTTAAATCAAAATTGCAGAAAAATAAACACCAAACGTGAAATAAAATACATTAATTAAAAATAAAGAAAATTGCACAAATGAAGCGAAGAGAAACCCCAAATCAATTAGGATAAAAAAATACACATTAAAAGGGAACAAAACATATATCAAAAGTGAAGATAAACACAAAAACAAAAAACTAAAAAAAAAAACATAAGTTGAACGTGAGGAAAAGAGTAAAGGAAAAATAAAGCAAAAACACAGACAAGTCAAAAGTGAAAAAGCAACACATACAAATCCAAAATAAAGAAAACACAAGAAAATCAAAAGAGTGAAGAAGAAACATAAATTAAAAGTGACAAAATAAAAAAAAAGAAAATTTAATTAAAAAAAATATTATCAGACTTAAGTTTATCATCAAATACTCAATGATAGGTCACAATGCAGAAACTTATTGATTCGCCAGTCTAGCGCTATTTAGAGCTCATCATCACTGAATAATTGACGCTGTCCCACCTGTAAGCAAATGTTAAATAATGTTATATATTAAAAACCTTTTTAGTCGATTTTTGCTCATTTTAACGTCGACCACTGGCTCGAAACTTAAGCCACTGGCTCGAAAGTTCGGTACGAACTTTTTGAAGAAAAGGCGTAGGCTATAGAAACATTTTATTTTATATTCAGGACACATTTGCCTGATGTCGACAAACATTTGAAAGTAAAATCAATAAATGAGAAAATAGACTAGCCACAAATAAGTTCACAGACAGACTGCTAGAGATTTGGGTCAACTCACAAAAAGAATCCATTACGGGAGCTACACAAATTTTTGCAATAAATTCACGTGTTTTAGTAACATTCTCTGTAAAACTTGAAACTTCATATTTTAACTCTCACCCCCCATCCTAAATATGATGTGGGCAGTACATGACTTTCTCTTTATAATGCAGTGGCTTTACTTCTTTCATGTTGGAAGAATGGTGTACAAGAACCAAGGCACAATCGTTTTGAGATTAAATTAATCAATAGTACTAAAGATCTTGATTTTTTAATCAGTTTTTCTAAAATTCATAAGAAAATCGTGCTATATCTCGAGAACGATTGCAAAGTCCACTTCAACGATAAGAGCTTGCAATCTCATCCCAGTAGCTCAACTGTAGAGCGTCGACTGGCCAGTTTGGAGATTCAGGGTTCGATTCCCGTTTGGGGCAGAAAGGCTTTTGCAATGGCGTCTGAACAAATGAGCCCTGTAGGTTAGTGCAAAGATGTTGGTGGTCTGAAAGTGACCCTAGTACGACTAGCACGAATTCAATGAACTCTGGAAGACTGAGGGCCGATTTAAAATCGAGAGGTTGACGACCACCCAGGATACTTACCTGGGTAAAAATAGTAGTAGCAGGAGGCTAACCTGAGGCAAAACTAGCAAGAGGTGGTCAGTCAGATTGTCAGTTGCTCACCAAGCTGACATTAGAGGGTGGAGAATGCAGAGTCCACTGCGACGATAAGAGCTTGCAATTTTATCCCAGAAGCTTAACTGTAGAGCGCCGGCTGTCCAGTTCGGAGATTCAGGGTTCGATTCCCGGTTGGGGCGAGAAAGCGCTTTACACGGTTCGTGCTAGCAGTTCTAATGTTTTATTATTCATTTTACAATAAAAACTTGCGTATAAAATTATTATGTGTTTATCATTAGTAAAAGTCTTAATTTCATGATTTTTTTCAAAAATTCATTAAAATTATAAAAGCAAATAAGTAAATATTAAATTAACTGATGTATGGCTCAACTTGACTTTCTCATCTAGAAATCCATTAATAAGTAGCTTGCATTTTATCTTTTCTTTTTCAAATTATGCAAAAAAAAAATTAAAAATATGTATTGTTGGTTCAAATAATCATAATTATATCATGTTACCCTTAACTTTATAGGTCTTGAAAACATCTTTCGGTTGATACAAAGTTTGATAATGCATTCTCTCTTACGGTAACGAACACAGAAATTGTATCGCAGCTATTTTTAACACTTTACAACACTTTACAAGTTGAAAAGTGTTTATGACTTTGTTCATTCTGTCTGTCTGTCTGTCTGTCCGTTAGCACGATAACTGCCGTAAAAATGACTTAATCAAAATGAAATTTTAGTATGTTGTTCAGACGGTCTGTAGAACCTATGGGAATATAAATGAATAATATCACCCAATTAGTTTTGGATTGAACCCGGGTCGAAAAAATGAAATACATTGAGCCCTATGGGACCTAATTTTTCAAACATTTTTTAAGCGGATTTAAAATTCACAAATTGCTTCGAAAATTTTAGGTAATATTCAAATTGTTCCATAAAATATATATAAAAAAAATTCAGCGAAATATATTCAGTAGTTTTTTAAATAAAAATTAAAATAATAATTACACCTCTTATATGAAACGATCACGTGACCATGATATGAAACGATCACATGACCCACTTCAAAATGATATATGGCATTCATCTTGTTTCAAAATCGTGATTTTTAAGTTCTTTTTAATTCATATTGAGTGTTGTATCCGTCCTAAAACAACTTTATTTTTGCTTAAATTCTGTGCATCTACATACTGAAACAACGCAATGGCAATATATTTGAGTTTAAATGCTCATCTAAATTTGATTATTTCTACAACTAAGCCTATTTTTCACCTATGTAAAATGTAAACAGCAAAATATATAGAATGAGTTGTATTAGAATTCCTGTATTTTTTTAACACAAAATAATTTAGTCCGTGGAGTCTGCAAGACTGATATGAATGAAATATTAATTGATTTCATAAGGAGAAGGACGATTTTTTTCGATGAAGTTTCAAGCATAGAGTTTAATTTTTTGTAGCTCCATGGTCTTAAACAAAATGTTTAAATAAAATAAATTATTATAGTATTGTGATGAATGAAATGAATGGGAGAAAGTTATGAATGAAATCCTGTTTTTATAGAGAGATCCAGGCGTGTTATTTTTTCTATGACGTCATTTGAATTAATTTCAGTTGTTTTCGATGAAGTTTTCAAATATAATAAATTATCGTAATATTATGATAATTCTAAAACTATTACCGAGGAATGTATAACATTTTAGAGATGTTTAAACCAGGCAATTTATATTTCAATGCCGTCATTTGAATGAAGTTCATTTTTTTCGATGAAGGTTTAAGTTTTCAAATATAATAAATTAATGCAGTATTGTGATAAGTTTCAAAATATTACCGAGGAATGTATTTCATTTTAGACTTGTTTAAATAAAATTGCATTGAAGTTGGAAAGTGTTTCATAATCAATGCTTTAAGCATGATTGATCTTTCTTGTTCATTATTAGAGTGATTGAAATTGTTAAAGTTCGTGATTATTGAATCATAAATATTCCCTTTTATGTACAATTATGTCAAAATTTGCTCTATGCTGCCATGTTAAGAAAATATATAATTTCAAAGTTTTCGGTTGAATTTCAAAAAATTCTATCAAGTTCTGGAATTTTTGTTAACAAAGCCGGATACAAAGTTTCGTGAAAGTCCACTAATATTTGTGGCAACTACACTGGCTTCCAAAAGTTAAGTTCGGCTGGTAAAATCAACAAAAATGGAAAAGTAAAGATTTGATTAACTCAAAATTGTACACGAAGGTAGCAAATGTGTTTATGCATTAAAAAAAAACAAGAATTGTGTACAAAGATGAAAAAAATGCTTACTTTTCGTAAGTTATATGATAACGTCACATTTGGGTCATTAACAAAATGATGTTTAAAGGCAAACAAGCCAAACGAAACTTACATTAATATGGTATGTGACCACCTCGGACCTTCACATAAACTTTACAACGATTTTCTATGCTTTCAATGAGGTGATCGACCATCGCAGATGCGAGCAATGGTCATTCCTCCAATAGGGCAGTTTCCAACTCTCTGCAACTGGCTGGAGAAGGTAAACCTGCAGAGACAGCACGTCCGAGGGCATCGCAAAGGTTTTCAATGGGATTAAAGTCGGGGGAATCCGCCGGTCAATCCATACGAGAAATGCCCTCACATTCCAGGTATTCGTCAACGACGTTAGCTCGATGGGGACGGGCATTATCGTCCATATGGAGGAAATCAGAACCAACTGCTGAAGCGTAGAGTTTCGCAATAGGGTCTAGGACTTCATCCGGATACCGCGCAGCCGTCACAGAACCGCCTTTAAAGAAGTGCAGCTCTGTGCGATATTCCGTAGAAATTCTAGCCCACACCATGACGTTACCACCTCTGAATGCGTGATGTTCGATAATGTTCATGGCCTGATTGCGTGTGCCTCCTTCTCTCCAGACCCTTACACGCTTATAATCTGATTCCAGGGCAAATCTGGACTCCAGGGCAAATCTGTCCTTTCCGTACAGTACTGGCAGATATTGTCTTACCAAGTGCCGCTGCAACCATGGATGTAACAGTTGTGGAGGTCGCTCGTCGATTCCGCTTGGCTACTATAGCAATATACTGATCATCAGAGTTGGTGGTAACTCTTGGACGACAGGACACAGGTCTCCTGACAACTGTTTGACTTATTTGGAATTGTTTCCATAATCGAGAAATTACCGAATGATCAACGCCAAAGAAAGTAGCGACATCTGTGATTGACTGTCCTGCTTCAATGCGTCCGACAGCATGCCAGCGCTCACTATCTGTCATTCGTCTTCTTTCAGCCGTAGAAACACGAATATCATGAAAAAATATTCTACAAAAGTTATAAATACTTCGTATCAGCATTTAAATACGAAGCACCTCAAACCCTTCAGAATGCTGGCGTCTTCAACGACTGTATAATTAGAATATATCCGGAGAGTCAATCGTGTTTGGCTGTAGCATACGATATTTGCATATGGCCATCTACATCCGCAGCGATTTTCAGCCACTCAAATTCAAATGCGCTTTCGGAAAATGTAAATTCGCATTGCGTGCTTAACTTTTGGAAGTCAGTGTATTTTCAGAGTGATGTTCATCTGTCTGTCTATGGTTGATTTCTTATGTACAAATAGCTGTCACAAATATTAATGGATTCTCACGAAACTTTATATTCTGCTTTGTTAAAAAAAATCTAGAACTAGATATAATGTTTTGAAATTCGAGTTAAAAATTTGAAATTTATTCCACATTTTATATTTACTTAACATAGCAGCAAAACTACTACGATTTACTTGACATAACAAAATTTGATATAATCATGCATAAAAGGTGTTATTTATGATTCAATGTTTACGAAACTTAATAGTTTCAATTATTATAGTGAATAATAGCTACGGTATAGTTTTTGTGTTCGTGACGTCATTAGTTCCCTTCAGGGAGGGGGGGGGGGGGGAGGTGCAAGTTATCCCTGATGGGGGTATATTATCAAACTTGGTATGAATCGCGAGATTTTTACTTTCCTTATATACATATAATGTATAAGGAAAGTATTGTGACAGGGTCAAAAATTCGAATTCGAGTTTTCGACGGGAGAGCACGTCTTAAGCATCCCTGAGCATGAATCTGACGTTTTTGAGGTGATGTCTGTATGTGTGCTCGTGCGCGCGTATGTTTGTGTACGTGTGAGTCTATGGAGACGATATCTAACGAACGAATGAAGCAATTCGAACAAAATTTGGTACAAAAATCACAATCAATGAATACTGGAAACCTATTGTTTTTTCAAGCAATCGAATGTTCAGAACCCACCTAAATTTTGAAATAAAATCTTGAAAAAATCATTAAAAATGAAAACTTTCAATATAGTTAGGTAAATAATCATTTCTTATGTAATGTTTCATAAGAAAAAGATTGACATAAGCTTTAGAAACCTAGCACGAATCGTTCTCGAGATATTGCACATTTTTCAAATAAATTTGTGAAAAATCATATAAAATTCATAAAAAGTTTTTTAACTATTCTGAAATTTATTCACTTTTCATACGGAATATTATGCAATAAATATATTATCATCATTCTCGTAGATCTAGATTCCATTCACGAGAGAAGACACTTCGGGTAATAGCATTCTAATTTGACACCATTTGTCATTTATCTACTATAAGAATAACCCATTTCTGCATCCACAATGTTTAGCGAACCTTTGGCGATGAATTTCGCGAAATATCGCCAATTTGGTGAGTTTTTTAAATGTTGCCAAATTGACGAAAATATCGCAAATTGATACAAATGTCAGCAGATTGATAAAAATGACGCTAAATCAAAGAAAATAAAGACTAATTGATGAAAATTCAAGATCTTAAAAGAATATAAGAATCTATTATAAGAGAAGATACTTTGGGTTATCGCCAACATGGCGATATTTAGCCTCACATTGACGAAAATATCGTCAAAATTTCAAAAATGACGCCAAGTTAATGAAAATGATACCTTATTGATGAATTTATTAAAAAAATATTTAAATATATAGGCTATCTTGCTTAGGATGATAGCAATATTGATAATTGTTAATTTAGAGTTGCGTAAAATATAAGTTAATTGGGTACAAAATAGTTTTAGATGTTGTCATCCGGATGTACAATTACTGTGTCAGTGAGTCTGTGGAGACGATAACTGACGAACGAATGGACCGATTCGAACGAAATTTGGTACAAAAATCACAATCCGTAAACACTGGAAGCCAATTGTTTTTATACGCAATCGAATGTTCAGAAACCCCCTAAATTTTCGAATGAAATTTTGAAAAAATCATCAAAAAATCAAAACCGCTAATAAAGTTACGCAAATAGACATTTCTTATGTAATTTTTCATTAGAAAACGATTGGCATAAATTTTAGAACGTTAACATGGACCGTTCTCGAGATATTGCACATTAAAAAAAATTATCAGAAAGTCATATAAAATAAAAAAAAATATTCCCATTGAGAAACATGTTCACATTTCATATGTAATACCATGCGATAAATTGGGTGACATTATTCTCGTGGATCTAGTTCGTTCCATTCATGAAAAAGATACTTTGAGTAATACTTTAGTATTTGAACGCCAAAAGTCATTTATCTGCTCTAAGAATAACTTATTTCTTCGTCCATAACGTTTGGCGAGATTTTGGCGACGAATTTGGTGGAATGTCGTCAACTTGGCGACTTTTTCAAATGTTGCTAAATTAACGAAAAACTCGCCAATTGGATAAAAATGACGCTAATTCAATGACGACACATTGATGATGACGACATAGAAAATGATGACTCATTGACGAAAATTCAATATCTTGGGAAGAATACAAATAACTACTATAAAAATAATCTATTTTTGTTTACTGTAAAAGTAGTAAATTCATTGCATTATATAAGGAAAGTCATGTGCTGCCCACATCAGATTTTTTAATTTGTGCCAGACTCGCGAAAATTCTCTGATAGTCCAACAATAAAGATTGTTGATTAATTGTGCCATTATCCTTGACCCGTATATATTTATATATATGGATTAAATCTTTCGTGTGACGGGCAGCAACGAATCTACATAATTAATGTTCCACAAGTTTTCAGTAATTAGTTTCAGCAGCCTGTAAGCCACTAATCGAACTGCGAACGTTGGATTATTTTCTTTCTGAAACCTCCACCCTTTCTGCTGACGTGTGTTAGAGCAATTTCTAGAATTAATGAATAGAAATGGAATTCGAAAATTAATTCGAAGATTAAATATCGAATCTTTATCTTGGTTAGTCTCTAATTGAAATCGATGGTTCAATTAAGACTTGCAGAGAATTGTTCATTGCTTGGAATGAACAAGAAATATCAATTCCGAGGAAATTGTTGACAAAGGGTAGAATTCCATCTAGTTAATGCATCTTGTATCGGCAGTTTTTCAATATCTTGATAATAAAGATACAAAAGATTCAGTATTGTTGCCCATAGAAAACTGTTTTTTTTTTTAAGATTTTATTGGTGGCGCAAAATTTTTGACATATTATCGTTTTACAAAAATGTTTTCCTAGAAGCGTGCATCTATTTCTCGCGATCTGCTATAGATAGAGTTAAGATAATGACTGATTTGCATTTAGCATAGAATTCAAGAGGATAATGGGGGTTTACTAAGGATTTTCATTTCTGGTTCTTTTTCTATTTCCGGTTAAAAAAAATTTCAGTTTACTTTAAACATTTATTTCTCAATCATTATTGGATGTAGAGAGAGCTTAGGGTATAACTGATATGGATTTAGTGCCAAATTCTGAAGGGTTTAGGGTAATTCATTAAGAATTTACCCTCTAGTTTCTTTTCCACTTTCGATTCAAAAATTTTCCTTAAAATATCTATTTCTCAATATTGTTTATAACCAGAGCCTAGATAATGACTGGTATGGATCCAGCATCAAATTCTGGAAGTGAATGGGGGGGGGGGGGTCACTAAAGATTTCTATTTTTGGTTAATTTCTACTTTCGGTTAAAAATATTTGAAACATTTTTTTTCTCTCAAGATTGGCTATTCATGACCGTTATAAATTCAGCATTTAATTTTAGAGAAGGTATGGTGCACTAAATATTTCCACTTCTTTTTCTTTCACTCCGTGTTTCAAAAATTTCCTTAAACCATCTATTTCTCAAGATTAACCATAGATAGAGTTTAGATAATGACTGATATGGATTCAAAATTGAATTCCAGAGGGGGGTTGGAGGATCCACAAAGAATTTCCACTTTCGATTCTAGATATGTCCCTTCCAGTTCTTATGAAAATTCGTATGACTAAACAAAATGAGTATATAAGAGAGGATAAAAAGCTTAATAGTTCTATCAAGAATGTACGTTACGTACTCACTATTTGCCACTATATGAAGGCTCCTTCATATACTGGCAAATGGTGTGTTTTTTTATTGTATTAAATTGTAAATATGCATGTTTTAACGGAAAACGTAAAACAAAAAACATTATTTAAATTTTCTTCTTATTTTACAATTTATACTTTGTTTTCAGAAAAATACCGATAGTTCTATGACAATTAGAATTTTTAGATTAGAATTTTCAAGATTAGAATTTTTAGTCACATTGCATCTCGGCTTACTCATATAGCTTTCATGTTTATGTACTTAAAACCGCTAGTCAGGCTAGTCTTATAAACTAGCCAAACACTTGCACGGAACTCAAAAAATTTAGAAAAAATTTTGTGTTTTTTATTTTTTTAAACCCCTGTGGGCTATGAGTAGCCCACTGGCGCATAGAATTCAAAACCAAAGTGATATATATACACCTACCAAAGAGATGTTGTTGTTGTTGAGACCCTGACCATCCGACCTATCACAAACGTGTAAGGTAACTGTTTGGACGGCCGGGAAGTGACACCCAATTTAGACCGGAACCCAGTGGGGGAGGCATCCACAGAGACAGTACCCTCCTTCCCCTACCACCAACCTCTCGGAAGGACTTACGGACCCACATGTTTAACGTGATCGTACTCCGCATGAATACGGCAGCAGTTGTGGCAGCGTGCAAATCCAGCGCGCAAAACACCGGGCTACCGCGCCCGAAATGTGCCAACAGCACGCGGTGTTCCCAGGTGGTCACCCACCCATACCAAAGAGATGTTGTTGTTGTTGAAACCCAGACCGTCCGACCTACCAGAAAAGTGTTGTTGTTGTTGTTGTTGTTGAGACCCAGACCGTCCGACCTACCAGAATGGTGTAAGGTAACTGTATGGACGGCCGGGAAGTGCCACCCAATTTAGACCGGAACCCAGTGGGGGAGGCATCCACAGGGACCGTACCCTCCTTCCCCTACCACCAACCTCTCGGAAGGACTTACGGACCCACATGTTTAACGTGATCGTATTCCGCATGAACACGGCGGCATTTGTGGTAGCGTGCAAATCTAGCGCGCAAACCACGGGGATACCGCACCCGAGATGGCCAACAGCACGCGGTGTTCCGAGGTGGTCACCCACCAAGTACTAACCGCGCCCGATGCTGCTTGACTTCGGTGATCTAACGAGAACCGGTGTTATCAGCACGGTACGGCCGTTGGCCCTACCAGAAAGGTGTAAGGTAACTGTTTGGACGATCGGGAAGTGCCACCCAATTTAGACCGGAACCCAGTGGGGAAGGCATCCACAGGGACCGTACCCTCCTTCCCCTACCACCAACCTCTCGGAAGGACTTTCGGACCCACATGTTTAACGTGATCGTACTCCGCATGAACACGGCGGCAGTTTTGGCAGTGGCTGGAATCGAACCCGGGCCTACCGAGTGCAACTCCAGCGCGCTAACCAATGGGCTACCGCGCCCTACCAAAGAGATGTGGCGAAATCCAAAAATTTTTCGAAGTTTGTCTTGGATTTAGTGTCTTTGGATGATCTTCACTGCGACAGGGCCATATTAAGGCAGGGAGCCCCCTGGGGAACGGGCCTAAGGTCCCCATTATAAAGGGACCCCCAAAAACATAATAACATATAAAGCATAATAATAGAGAGCAAACGGTTTGAAGTATTTATCGAGATGAAGCTAAAATATGCAATTTGAAATGTTTTTAACAGGTTTGATGAAGAGTGCAAATTTTTATATATTTGACAACAAAAATATCAAAACTGTCACCTTTTCTAATTAAAATACACTATTCATATAAATGGAAAATTCTGATAATTCGCAAATTAGTGTTTTGCTTCAAGTTGGGTTGGGATGTGTTACAAATTCTCATTCCTCCACCATGAGCAGGGGGCTGAATTATCTCTAAACGGTTTTGGATTTTCTTGGGATTCATGGGCTTATGAACTTAGTCTATCTTACGACTAGGCCAAGCGGAATTAGCACCAACAACAACAGGGGACCGAATGCTTGCTTGGTCCATCAGCTCTCAAACAGTTGATTGGTAGGATGGTTTATTTTCACTTGACAGCATATACAAATTCTATACTCCTAAAAACATAACAAGAAGAATAAAATAAATCATATCACTCGTTACCTGCAAGGCGAGAAGAGCAAATACCATGAGACAAAACACTGTCAACGTCATCACCTCCACCAGCATGCCAAGAGAATGTAGCATAGCGTTCACAATGGTTTTCAAACCTGCAAGTGAATATATTGTACGTATATGCAAGCAATCGATTATTAGAAAATGGGCAGAACACATTTTAATTTTAGATCGTATTTTTATGATTCATATCTCTTAAAATTTATATTTATAGTTTGCAAAATGAGTTTTATATCAATACACACAAACACACAAACACACACAGATATATATATATATATATATATTTTGTAGAAAATTTTTGGAATAGTGTATTATGAGTTACTACATACATTCTAACTTTGGATTTTCTAATTTATATTTATATATATATATATATATATATATATATATATATATATATATATATATATATATATATATATATATATATATATATATATATATATATATATATATATATATATATATATATATATATATATATATATATTTATATATATATATATATATATATATATATATATATATATATATGCAGTGTTGGTCTGGGAGTATTACCGTGAACGTTCGTACTGCCTCCCTGGTAGAATTTCGACCTGTTCATTCCGGTGCTTCTAGATTAAGCTGTTGAAGTTGATCGTGTGTACACGTGGTAGAAGAAGAAGGGTTCATGCCGCATGGTAATACAAATTTTCTTAATGTATCCTATTTTCATTTTTTCATTTTTTGTTGCCAGTTGTCTGAGTTTAAGCATTTATAGTGATGTGCTATTGCTTAATCTGAAACAGGCATTTGTTTGGGTTAATTAGAATTAAATACTCAGACCTGAAGATGAATTTAATTCTGATTAATCATCGAATTTGGGACGGTGTGGTTCTTTTCTCTTGTCGGCATTGTGGCCGTGAGTTTGCTTCTGTGGTGATGTTAAAATTACTTGAATTGTTTTTTTATTTTTATTTTTTATTTTTACATAATTCTTATTACATATTTCAAATATATATATATATATATATATATAAATTAAAAGATTTTAATCGAAAATTATGCATAAACTACTGTATATGCAAAAAAGATAGACCAAGACTAAGGATAAAGATAGAAGGTAACATATCACTACAATAGAAAGGGGGATGAGAAGAATATTAGGATACAAAATTCACAATTAAAAGTATATAAATATATTAAAAAGAAAACACGGCAAAAATGAATACATTTGAACGATACATATTATGTATGGAGACTTTCAAAAATAGTAATCAGTATAGGACTCAGGACAAGTGGAAAATAGTCATTCGAAAATAGTAAACAGTATTAGACGACTCAGGCCAAGTAGTAAGTTAGGTGATAAGTGACCAAGTGGTAAGTTAGGTTAGGTGATATATATATATATATATATATATATATATATATATATATATATATATATATATATATATATATATATATATATATATATATATATATATATATATATATATATATATATATACTCTCATGTCCAAAAGTTAAGCATAATTCGTAAAATGCGAGAAATTCGGAGTTAATATGGATACAATGGTTTACCATTGTTGTATGCCACCGGTCAGGGTACCATATGTTGTATGCTCCAGATAGCATACAACTGGCAATGATCGAGAGGAGTGGTTAGGCGGTCAGTTGACGTGATACGATGCCAACAGTGTTCACGCTGTAAGGAATTCTCCTCGGGCGGATTCTTTATCAAACTCCACGTATGGAACAGTTTTGGACGTGGTTGATTTTTTTTACCATACTTGCGTTGTGTCTAAATACCTTGGATGTCCGAATGAAGGTAAAAACAGTGACGATACAGCTTGGAATACGGAAGTGTTGAAAGTTTGAATGACCAGGCAGATATATTCCATAAAAATAATTACTTCTTTATTACTTTCCTTATATACATAATGTATAAGGAAAGTATTGTGACGGGGTCGAAAATTCGAATTCGAGTTTTCGACGGGAGAGCACGTTTCAAGCATCCCTGATCACGAATCAAACATTTTTGAAGTGATGTCTGTGTGTGTGTGTGTATGTGTGTGAAAGTATGTGTGTGTATGTGTGTGTGTGTCAGTGGGTCTGTGGAGACGATAACTGACGAACAAATGGACCGATTCGAACGAAATTTAGTATAAAAATCACAATCCGTAAACACTGGAAGCCTATTGTTTTTAAATGTAATTGAATGTTCAGAATCCCCCTAAATTTTAGAGTGAAATTTTGAAAAAATCGTCAAAAAATCAAAACCGCTAATAAAGTTACGAAAATAGACTTTTCTTATGTAATTTTTCATTAGAAAACGATTAACATAAAATTTAGAGCGCTAGCATGAACCGTTCTCGAGATATTTCACATTTTCAAAAAAATTATCAAAAAGTCATATAAAATAAAAAAATATATTTCCTATTGAGAAACATGTTCACTTTTCATATGTAATACTATGCGATAAATTGGGTGACATCATTCTCGTGGATCTAACTCGTTCCATTCATGAGAAAAGATACTTCGAGTAATACTTTTGTATTTGAACGCCAATATTCATTTATATGTTATAAGAATAACTTATTTCTCCGTCAGTAAAGCTTGGCGAGATTTTGGCGACAAATTTGGCGGAATGTCGCGAACTTGGCGACTTTTTGAAATCTCGCCAAATGTATTAAAATGACGCTAAATCAATTAAAATGACGACTAATTGTCGAAAATTCAATATCTTGGAAAGAATATAAAAACCTATTTTTTTTACTGTAAAAGTAGTAAATTCATTGCATTATATAAGGAAAGTCATGTGTTGCCCACATCAGATTTTTTTTGTCGAAACATAAATATTCATCTCATAGAATCAATAGTTTTTCTCCACGAAAAGACGATAAACATTAACATTCATGAATCAGGTCATATTTCCGTTCCACAATTAAAATTACTCGACATCTCATAATATCATTCATATTTGCCAATTACATTTAAGTCTTGAAAGAAAACGCGGCATTTTGTTATTACTTCAATTATTCTTAATAATTCAATTTAGAAAATACAATTAATTTATAATAAGGCATTTTCGATTTCATGCCGAGCCTCGCGGGCTAAACACGTTCTATCTCCGTGGTATTACATCGCCAACTGAAACTAATCACCAAAAACAGATATGAGCATCTTTAATGTTATTACGCGTTCATAACGAAAGAAAAAGAGTTCCCATGTTAAAGAATATGAAATGCAAATTTGAAGTACATGTACAAACGCGCGGGAACAAAACCCTACACCAAGGTTTACCAAAACTGGCGGGAAATATCCAAAAGGGTCGAATACAGAAATGGCGCTTTATGAATTTAGAATAAATTTTCAAGAACAAGTTTTAGAATCGAAAGTAAATTAGAATTCTCCGAAAGTTAAATTTTGAAAGAAAATAATTAATAAACAAGGGCATGCATTTCATAACACCATCAGTTGTGGAGAATCGTGGGACGAAGGTAAATCATTGTGCGTATGCAAAACAGTTCAGTCGACGTCGACATGCGCAAAGCACCGGCGTACGTCAGAACGAGTATAAAACGGCCTCGAGTGGTATGGCCAGTTCAGGCAGAATTCCGCAATTGCTGTGGTACGGAGCGTTGTTAACAATCAAAACGGACGTAAGATATCACAAAGATGCCAACTGGACCTGTTTTTGAAGGGACGAATTATTGGAATGCTGGAATCCGGTCGATCCGTAACCGAAACGTCTCGAATTCTGAATGTGCCTCAGTGTGTGATCTCCAGACTATGGCAGAGATTCCAAATCACTAGAGATGCTATACCCGACGACCAGTAAAAGGTCGGTCAATGATAACAACCGCTCGGCAAGACCGATATTCGGTGATAACTGCGCGACGTCGGAGGAACCGTTCTGCCCGACAACTGGGTTCAGCCCTGACAGCCGCTACAGGAGTCACTGTTTCCAGACAAGCTGTTTACAGGAGACTTAGACACGTTGGTCCCTATGCCAGACGACCAGCAGTTTGTATCCCCCTGACGTCTGTACAGAAACGAGCATATTTACAGTGGAGTTTGGAACATCGGTAGTGGAGGGGGCAACAGTAGGGCAATGTCACGTTTAGTGACGCGTCCAGGTTTAGCCTGCAATCTGATTTTCGTCGTACCACGATCTGAAGATAACGTGGAACGCGTTTTCACCCGGGAAACATCACGAAAAGACATCGTTTTCCGTTTGGGGAAGTCATGGTCTGAGTTGGGATCATGATGAACAGCCGCACAGATCTCCATATCTTTGGCACGGGGTCGGTTACCGATCAATGATACAGAGATGAAGTCCTTGAACCTACCGTTCGATTATTTTGAGGTGTTGTTTGGTCCAGATTTCATATTCATGGCTGATAACACGCCTCCTCACCGTACGGCCTTGGTCGATGACTTCCTTCAAACTGAAGATATCCAGCACATGCAGGGGCCTTCCAACTCTCCTGTTCTGAATCCAATAGAGCATGTGTGGGATATGCTCGGGAGACATCTTGCAGGCCTCCTCTATGCACCAAGCTCTGTTCCGGGAATGAAAACCGCTCTCCGTAAGGTTTGGAACTCTTTGAGGGCACAACTCATCCAAACCCTCATCGAAAATATGGGAAATCGCTGTGCAGCATGCGTGGCTACCCGAGATTCCCACATACCGTATTAAATTGCAGCATCACATTGTTTTAATCATTCTATTTCACTGAGGTTGACACTCGTATTGTGATCCTTTTTCTTTCAACCCTTTTCTTTGGAAAACAAAAGTTGTTATTATCCTTGTTTTGCATTGTTTTCTTATTCTATAACCCTATTACACCCACATACCGCGTTTTCTTTCATTCCGCTGTAGATTTCCTAGAATTTTCCCATTAACAGCAACGATGCTTATCTTTTGTACATGACTGTATATATATATATATATATATATATATATATATATATATATATATATATATATATATATATATATATATATATATATATGTATATAGCGTCTTTTCTTTAGTCTCTTTCGTAGGCCAGACAAAGAAAACACTATGACGTGAGCATAGGGTTACCATAATTTTGAAGTTCGAAGAAGGGTTCCAGATTTGGCAATTTATCGCCAATTTGGTGACCGCCCAGGGTTTGAGAAAGACCGCGAAATAACGATTATTCTAGAAGATATTAGATAATTCTAAAAGTTTCTACAGAGAGAGCCTATAAAACGGAGTCATCACTCAGTGGGAGTTCAGTTGACAAGATACGTGCTACATTGGATTGGGATTTTTGTCAATGGTTCGAGATTAATATCAGTTATTTTCTGAAATTAGTGGAGCATTTAGGTGTTGTTTGACTGTATATTGTTCCTGTTTAGATTGTGCTTGCGAATATACGTGTTTTACGTGTTTATTATCCAGAAACTTGGACTTGTTCTTCTATCCTGCGTGCACACTCACAATTTAAGAGGATATATATACACACATATATATATATATATATATATATATATATATATAGTATAAGAACAAATGATTACATGAAAATCACAAAAGGAAATATATTGAGAAGAGACATGGTGTATTTACCTGGTGTAATGGAGACTGTCTTGAGTGCTCTCAAAACTCTGAACGTTCGAAGTCCAGATAAGTTTCCAATGGCTACTCCGATGGCTTGTAAGCTTAATGTTATATACCTACGGATGAGAAACAAGCAGCATGTCTCAGTAAAACTAAACAAATATCGTACATTGGCTAGGAAAAAAACAGATTCATAAGTAACTGAGTCAATTCCAGCAACTGGGTTTTTTTTAGAATGATTTTTGTCTTGCAATGACACCGGAATGAGTAAGGGAAAAGTGGCTGCTGCAGATTCATCTGACGAACAGGGTAAGTCAATTCTTGGCGAATATCAACAATTATTAATACGGACTTGGCACTGTTAAGTTCGCCAACTACACGACTACATGTAAATAAACCCACTACTTCTTGCTAAGTAGGTTTAATTTGCGAATGCTAAATAGGTTTAATCTTCGTGCCTTCCAGGGATTAGATAAGAATTTGCACTGATCAGTCAAGAAAAGAGCAGAAGCTCTTCTGTTCATAAGCCCACGCGCGATTTACAATTGAAATTGCTTAACCACAAACTTCTGGAGACGTTTTACTTTTTACTTCTAAGCATAAAGTGAACATGAAATTGATGTAAAACCAATAAATTAGTGCGTTTTAGGTTTATTTAATATGTAACGTGAATAACACATGGGTTTCATCAGAAAATTTTCTAAAATATATTTTTGTTTATACACAGGGTTGTTATAATTAAAGTATAGGTGTTTAGATTCTGGTAATGAGAAAACTGTTGGGTCAAACTCAACCATACTATTTAGATTTTAGGTTTTAAAAGAGAAAACAAGTTCGGGTTTTTGCCCCCGTCAGCCAAAGTGGCTCTGTAAGGTTCATTTTTGGAGTAAAATAGGCATAGGAAGTACAGAAAGTTAACATTTTACATGTATTTTGAAAAGGACATCACATTTACATTATATATTTGCATTTGCATCTTACATTTACATACGTATGACATTAATTTTTATATTGGCATCATTTACATGTGTGATTCAATATGTTTACGTTTTCCTTATATCCTCAAAACTAGTAGTACGTACTAATGCCGCCAGAGTTAGCTGACTAAAATTTGCATAACGTTTTGCTTTACCACTACTTTTCGCATCCCCGTGGAAAAAAATGCTCTTAAGGTTATTGCTCAATGATCACGAGACTTTATAGCTTCAATCATCGCTGTGAAAAATAGCCGCGATACAAATTTTGTGTTCGCAACGTCATTAGCCCCTTTGGGGGGTAAATTTCCCGTCCAAAGGGGGGTACATTGCCAAGTATGTTATCAATCGAAAAATTGTTTAAGCCCTTTAAGTGAAGGGTAACACGCTATAGTTGTAATCATTTTATCCCACGATACCGAATTTTCAAATTTTTTCTTGTAAAAAAAAAAAAAAAAAAACATGAATTCTGGTATGAGAAAGTAGAGTTGAACCACATTCACCTGGTGATGACTTTACGAACTAATGATTTTTATTGTAGTCACTGAAAACCTATGGCCTCCTTTATAATATTACCGAGTTTGAAAGCTCTATTTCAAGTGGTTTTATTTTTAGAGTCATTTAAAATGTGAACTTTAATTATGATGATCTTTCGTATCAATAATTGGCGTTGTTTGCCATCTGTCGTATATTTCATAAAGAAATTAACGCGGTTATGATTATACATAATTGCTTCAAGGACTATTGCAAGATTGCATCATAATTCAGAGTTTGCAGTTTTTTCTCCATATATGATAATTTGTGTTCATGTGATTACCACCACGTATTATTCTTTCACTTCCTTTTAACCAAATTGTTATGCAGCGAAATGTTTAATAGGGTCTCATAAGTTTTGTTATAAAGAGATTATTAGATCGGTGCATTTAAAGATATGGTGTTTTAGAAATTCACTTACCCAGATAGTACTACAATGAAGTCCAGCCAGTTCCAGGGATTGCGAAGGTAAGTGTATTTGTCTAGTATGAAGCCCTTCGCGATCGTCTTGATAATCATCTCGATAGTGTAGATGACGAGGAATACGTATCTGTGGATAAAAGAACAAATGCGTTATATTACTTTCCCTGCAATACATGGTAGTGTTTAGGAAAAGTATTGGAATCATACCAAAAATCACAACTCGAGTTTTCGACGAATCTACACGTTTCGAGACCTCTAGAATACGAAAACACTACTTTTAGCGTGACGTCTGTACGTGTATCTGTGTGTGTGTGTCTGTGTGTGTGTCTGTCTATACAGATTTTGTATCCACTCTAACTAAAAAACTAATAGACCGAATTTCATAAAATTCGGTAGGTAAGTCAATTGTGTGGGAATCTGGTGCTGATTAGTTTTGGGTACGATTCGGGATAAATGAACCCGCCTTTTTTTGGGAAATGGCCTGAAAAAATTGCCTATATCCACTTTAGCTGAAAAACTAATAGACCGAATTTTACAAAATTCGGTAAATAAGTCGCTTGTGGGTCACTGTGGTGCTGATTAGATTTTGGTATGATTCGAAGGAAAATAACCTGACTTTTTTTTGCGAAATGGCCCGCAAAAATCATCAAAATCTAAAATAAAAACTACGTATGCTTAAATATATCCATTAAATGCTTGTTTTATACGTAATTTTTAACGAAAAAAAGAATAAGACCAACCTTATTACATTAGGACTAGTTCTCGAGATATTTTAGATTTTTCGTATTTTCTCTACGCCACCTTTGAATATAAGTCCACTTACCAAATGAGAACGACAATTGAATTAAAAGTGAATTAAATTTAATTAAAATAAAGAGACCATGGATATAAGTCTGCAGGGAAAGTCATGTGCTGCCCACATCAGATTTTTTGAAGATTAAAATGGCATCACGCGATGCTTCCACACTGCAAATGATTTAGTCGACTGCCCTGCAAAGTTGGAATATTGTGGTATAGTTATAAACATATCCTCAGGAACCGTGAGTGTATACGCAGGTTACAAGAACGAGTGCAAATTTCTGGATAACTTATGTTTATTCACAAGCACAAAGTAAACAGGAACAATATACAATCAACCAGGAGGACTTGATAAAATCTTAAAGGACTTGATAAAATCTTTCAATTAATACTTTACTTGACAATGTACCCACAGGCAGGGGAGGAGGGGACTTACCCCCAAGTCAGATAGTGACGTCACGAACAAAATAAATTATACCGCAGCTATTTTTCGCAACAATGATTGAAACAATAAGATATCGTTATTATTGAGCCATAAATAAATCCTTTTATGCTAGATTATGTCAAATATTGTCTTATACTGCCATGTTAAACAAATATAAAATTTCGAATACATTTCGAAGTTTTTACTCGAATAAAAAAAAAAAAAACTTCTAAATTTTTTATAGCAAAGCCGGATATAAAGTATCGTGAAAATCCATTAATATTTGTAGCTGTTATCATGTACACAATTGATCACAGACAGACAGGCAGACAGACGGTCATCACTCCAAAAGCAATCAAACGTGTCCAAGAGATCCTATAACATATATTGGCATCAAAATCTCGAAATCGTAAATTTTCGTGAAAGCAATTTTTGACTTTCTCAATACTACGTATGAGAAAGTCAAAATAAAAACATGTAATCCAATATGGTGATATGTCTATACATTAAACAATAATAAAAGGTATATACAAATATACGAATATTTTTGTATATTACGTTGCGTGTTAAATACCATTCTGTGGCTATTTCCCTCTTAATTACAGTAGTAACCACCTATGGGCATTTTAATAATTGGCTTCAGCGCTGCTTGCTCCCCGGTGGGCAGGGTATTTTACCCAGTTTCAGTTTAAGAAATCGGATGCAGACAGCACATAATTTTCTTTACATTATGCAAATAATTTCTTTCAGAACGAAATAATGTTGGACTTCCACGACACAATTTTTTTTAATGTTGAAAAGTACACTGACATATTGCGCTTTTCTGGATGGCAACATGTAAAATTATTTTGAAGTACCCAATTTTTTATATATCGTACAAATATAGCTTGACAATTGTAAATAGTTCTACACATATGCTAAGTAATATTCTCCATATATTTATGTACAATTGAAAATCTGCCTGTGTTTGTCTGCTTTCATCACCACGGGAGAATGGCTGCAACGAATTTGATGAAATTTTGTAGGTAGCCTCTCTAAAAGGTAGCCTCTTTTCTAGGAGGTCTCTCTCTCTCTCTCTCTCTCACACACACGCACACACACACATACACACACACACACACACACATACAGACATCAGCTCCAAAACTTTCGATTCGAGTTCAGAGATGCTTGAAACGTGCTCTTTCGCTGGAAACTCAATTTGAACTTTAGAGCCCGTCCTAATAATCTTTCTATACTATGTATATAGCGAAAATAAAAAGTATAAAATTTAACTTTCTACGAAGGAAGGCTCTCTACAAAGGAAGTTTAAGTTATCAAATTGTTCCTTACTTATTTAAATTACTTTTGAAATAAAAAAGGTTTTGTAATATGAAAGATTAGTCGCGAAAAAATTGTCAAAGTTATTGGACTTAAATTATTTTGACCAAACCAAAAGAAATTATTATTTTAATTTTTATGTAAAAAACTACCGAACATATTTTGCTGAATTTTTTTATATACAGGGTGTCCAGTGCTATCGGTGCCCAATGACTATTTCTTCAACCGTTAGTCACAGAGATATACTTCCAATTGCAAAAATGTTTTAAATTTTAAAATCTATTATCTTAGAAACAGTTTAAATTAATAAATACATTTCTGAAAGAAATTCGAAATATAAATTTTTATACGGTCCCCCGGTCCTGCCAAATATATTTAGGAAAATCATCCTCATGCAATGTTATGCGAAAAAAAAATTCCTTTTATGACCAAAATTCACCGAGTTATGAGGCATTAAACTTTATGACTTAAGTCGCTTTTCCACTCATAAAAATACCCCGCTCAGGCAACCAACCAATCAGGGACCGTATTGACCATTTCTCAGGAAAATAGGGGTACAACTTTAAACAGCTATAAGTCGGTTAATTTTGGTCGTAAAAGGATGATTTTTTTTTATTTTGCATAAAATTGAAGATGATTTTCCTAAATATAATTTGTAGGACCGGGGGACCGTATAAAAGTTTATCTTTCGTATTTCTTTCAGAAATGCATTCATTGATTTAAACTGTTTCTAAGATAATAGATTTTAAAATTTGAAACATTTTTGCAATTGGAATTGTATCTCTGTGACTAACGGTTGAGAAAATAGCCATTGGGCATCGATAGCACTGGACACCCTGTATTTTATGGGATAATTTGAATATTTCCTAGAATTTTCGAAACAATTGGTGAATTTTAAATTTGCTTAAATGTCTGAAAAATTAGGTCCCACAGGGTTCAATGTATTTCACTTTTTAAACCCGAGTTCAATCCCAAACTAATTCGGTGATATTATTCATTTATATTCCCATATATCCCATAGACAGTCTCAACAACATGCTAAAATTTCATTTTGATAAAGTCATTTTTGAGGCAGTTATCATGCTAACGGACAGACAGACAGACAGAATGAACAAAGTCATAAACACTTTTCAGCTATGTTGGAAAAAGTTAAAATTATTTAGTAAAAGGCATGGCATGATCCAAATTTGTTTACGATGATAGTTTTTCTTAATTAAAGCATTTCCTAAGACATCAAGTATATGCGAATTTTTAAGATTTTTGAGGTATTTATTAATTAGAAAATAAAAAATTGGGGGTTCTTTTCCGGACATCTTCTATATGAGAGATTTAAACTACAAAATCCACTTACTCCGTTTCTTCAATGGGCTGTGATAAGGCAAGGAAGACACAATTCAGGAGAATGGTTGTCATGACAAAGAGCTCGAAGTACCTGTTGAAAATATAAGAACTATGAAATAATTCTTTAACCAATTAAATGCATAGCATTTTTTTTTCTTATAGTACACATTGAATATATCTTTCTATATTAAAAAATCTGATGTAGGCAGCTCATGACTTTCCATATATAATGCAATGAATTTACTACTTTTACATTTAAAAAAATCTGATGTGGGCAACACATGACTTTCCTTATATAATGTAATGAATTTACTACTTTTACAGTAAAAAAATAGGTTTTTCTTATAGTAGATACTAATATTCTTTCCAAGATATTGAATTTTCGACAATTAGTTGTCATTTTCATTGATTTGGCGTCATTTTTATCCATTTGACGAAATTTACGTTAATTTGGCAACATTTCAAAAAGTCGCCAAGTTGGCGACATTCCGCCAAATTCGTCGCCAAAATCTCGCCAAGAGTTATGCACTAAGAAAAAAGTTATTCTTACAGCAGATAAATGACTATTGGCGTTCAAATACAAAAGTATTATTCAAAGTATATTTTTTCATGAATGGAACGAGCTAGATCCACGAGAATGATGTCACTCAATTTATCGCATGGTATTACATATGAAAAGTGAACATGTTTCTCAATAGGAATTTTTTTTTATGTGACTTTTTCATAATTTTTTTGAAAAATGCACAATATCTCGAGAACGGTTCATGTTAGCCTTCTAAAATTTATGGCAATCGTTTTCTAATGAAAAATTACATAAGAAATGTCTATTTGCGTAACTTTATTAGCGGTTTTGATTTTTTGACGATTTTTTCAAAATTTCATTCGAAAATTTAGGGGGGTTCTGAACATTCGATTACGTATAAAAACAATAGGCTTCCAGTGTTTACGGATTGTGATTTTTGTACCAAATTTGGTTCGAATCGGTCCATTCGTTCGTCAGTTATCGTCTCCACAGACTCACTGACACACACACATACACACATACTTTCACACACACACACACACACACACACACACAGACATCACTCCAAAAATGTTTGATTCGTGATCAGGGATGCTTGAAACGTGCTCTCCCGTCGAAAACTCGAATTCGAATTTTCGACCCCGTCACAATACTTTCCTTATACATTATGTATATAAGGAAAGTAATAAAAATGTTATTCTTATAGTAGATACTTATATTCTTTCGAAGATATTGAACTGTCTTCAATGAGTCGCCATTTTCATTGATTTACCGTCATTTTTATCCATTTGGCGAGATTTTCGTTAATTTTGCAACATTTAAAAAGTCGCCAAGTTGACGATATTCCGTCAAATTCGTCGCCAAAATATCGCCAAGCGTTATGAACAGAGAAATAAGTTACTCTTACAGCAGATAAATGATTATTGGCGTTCAAATACAAAAAAATCTGATGTGGGCAACACATGACTTTCCTTATATAATGCAATGAATTTACTACTTTTACAGTAAAAAAATAGGATTTTCTTGTAGTCGATACTAATATTCTTTCCAAGATATTGAATTTTCGACAATTAGTCGTCATTTTCATTGATTTAGCGTCATTTTTATCCATTTGCGAGATTTTCGTTAATTTGGCAACATTTCAAAAAAGTCGCCAAGTTGGCGACATTCCGCCAAATTCGTCGCCAAAATCTCGCCAAGCGTTATGCACTAAGAAATAAATTTTTCTTAAAGCAGATAAATGACTATTGGCGTTCAAATACAAAAGTATTATTCAAAGTATCTTTTTTTAAGAATGGAACGAGCTAGATCCACGAGAAGGATGTCACTCAATTTATCGCATGGTATTACATATGAAAAGTAAACATGTTTCTCAATAGGAAATATATTTTTTTATTTTATATGACTTTTTGATAATTTTTTTGAAAATGTGAAATATCTCGAGAACGGTTCATGCTAGCGCTCTAAATTTTATGTTAATCGTTTTCTAATGAAAAATTACATAAGAAAAGTCTATTTTCGTAACTTTATTAGCGGTTTTGATTTTTTGACGATTTTTTCAAAATTTCACTCTAAAATTTAGGGGGATTCTGAACATTCAATTACATTTAAAAACAATAGGCTTCCAGTGTTTACGGATTGTGATTTTTATACTAAATTTCGTTCGAATCGGTCCATTTGTTCGTCAGTTATCGTCTCCACAGACCCACTGACACACACACACATACACACACATACTTTCACACACATACACACACACACACAGACATCACTTCAAAAATGTTTGATTCGTGATCAGGGATGCTTGAAACGTGCTCTCCCGTCGAAAACTCGAATTCGAATTTTCGACCCCGTCACAATACTTTCCTTATACATTATGTATATAAGGAAAGTA
This sequence comes from Amaurobius ferox, assembly GCA_951213105.1. NCBI lineage: Eukaryota > Metazoa > Arthropoda > Arachnida > Araneae > Amaurobiidae > Amaurobius > Amaurobius ferox. The sequence goes on along the minus strand of OX578150.1, from coordinate 2,784,151 downwards.
ATAATTACTCAAAGTATCTTTTCTCATGAAAGTAACGAGCTAGATCCACGAGAATGATATCACCAAATTTATCGTATGATATTACATATGAAAGTGAACATGTTTCTCAACAGTTAATATTTTCTTTTAATTTATAGGATTTTTTGATAAATTTATTTGAAAAATGTGTAATATCTTGAGAACGGTTAATGCTAGCGTTCTAAAGTTTATGTCAATCGTTTTCTAAGGAAAAATTACATAAGAAATATCTATTTGCGTAACTTTATTAAAGGTTTTGATTTTTTGATGATTTTTTTAAAATTTCACTCGAAAATTTAGGTGGGTTCTAAACATTCGATTGTGTTGAAGACCCAGACCGTCCGACTCGTCAACAAGGACTTGAGCATCCATTTGGACGGCCGGACATTCGATTGTGTGTAATAACAATAGGCTTCCAGTGTTTGTTCACGGATTGTGATTTCTGTACCAAATTCCATTCAAATCGCTCCATTCGTTCGTGAGATATCGTCTCCACAGACACACACACACAGAGACATCACCTCAAAAATGTTTGATTCGTGATCAGGGATGCTTAAAACGTGATCTCCCGTCGAAACCTCGAATTCGAATTTTCGACCCCGTCACAATACTTTCCTTATACATTATGTATATAAGGAAAGTAAAAAGTAGTCGCCGCTGTTTGACAAATTTCTCAGTTCTCGAGATTCTTTGCTTCGTATCACAAAAACTATTGCATATAAAAATATGAAATTTGGTACACTTATAGAAAAAGCTTTGGAAAATACGCTGAAATAAACCGCTTTTTATATATATATTGTAGTTTAAGAAATATTTAATGTCATAGGCATAATATTTGAGCTGCGAGTTGGCCTCCTGGATAGACTAACAATAGCAAGACCACGAATTTTTGCAGGCAGGTACCTACATGGTTGAATTTTTGGAGGACGGAGCCCCCCCTTTTTTTAATTTTGATGTAGTTTTTGAGCTATTTTGCTTTTTATGATGCACTTCTGAAGTGAACTTTTTTTCCCGTATCTTCAGTTTGGCATGACATAGTTCGGCAAGCGAGCTCATGATCAAGGAATTCAATTTTTGGATTTCCTGGAGTGAGACAAACTCCTGCTTTCCCCTCTTGCGGAAAATAGGCAGGGATAGAAAAAGAGATTTTTGAAAGTAGAATTTTTAGGAAAGATAGATATGAAGCGAGCGCAGCATACGAAACAACCGTTTCTATCTATCGACAGTTCTGATCTCAGCAAAGATTCACCATTATCCACCAAATAGAACTGCTTTCTATATTGCACATCCTCGCATTTTCATACGAGTCTGTCGTCAGCGATTAGTGATACTTGACTATCTGTAAATTTACGCCAAAGAGCGAAATAGAAAAGTCATATATGCAATGCACAGTGTCCTCCATTCATGGCGCTGCATATTCTAATTGCCCAAAAGCTTGAGAAATCATAAGCATGACGAAACAAGATGGAGAACCTAACGATTAAAATTTGAAGACAACTCGATTTTGAGTGGAAACAGGACACCGGTCGCAAGTCCTGCCATTTTGACAAATAATAAGTTTTATTAGACCGGGCGGCAGAACTAAAATTAAGCACAGTGTTGGGTTTGTAACTTAGTTTTAAGCTTTGGGTTTTAAAATTTTGACATTTGTCGATGAGTAAGAATTAAGTAGTTACTTTTGTAGGCAATACATAGCCTGAAATTTTGGTCTTCAGCTCATCATCCGTCGGAATTTTATTTGTTAGTATTATATTTGTAAATATTGTGTTCAAAAATGCCGACCGATGGGATCCGTTGTTTTAACAGTACAAAATCACTAACGATTTCGTGAAATTTGATTGGCTTAGCATGATGGATGAACTCGCTACTGACATGTTTTCAAAGATTCGGTTTCTTCAGAGACCTCAGTAGAGTAAATAATCCTACGCTAGATAGAATCCGCCGGTACAACCCAATACACCCGAAGGCGCGCAAGCGCCCTAGGGCGTTGACGGGTGCCGCCCAAAGGATACGTTTCTCCGCCCTCCTGAACGGAGTCGGCCTATCTAGCATTGTTTTATATCTGCTCTACCCCCCCCCTCCCCTCTTCTTACTTTGAACTCTAGCTAACTCCGTGCCTCTCCCTGATATTTGGGAATTCGCGACTTTTCGAAGAACCTCTTAAGTTTATTGTGAACTTTATCTCCCCCCCTCCCTCGTTCTCAAGCTCAAGGTCCTGCGCCCCCTAGGGCTCGCCTCTTCCTCTCTTACCTTTCATTTCTCACTAGCTGCCTACTTGGGCCCTATTTCTTTTTCCCTTTTCTGTAAGACTTGGAGAAGGGCAAGACTTCGGTCGTCCCCACCCCCCAAGCAAACCTTAGATGTAAATTCCTTAATATATGATTTTTTATTTTTCGTATTTCTTTTTTCCTTTTCGCTCGGAGTTTAAAGGAAGGAATTTTTTCCCCTCCTGGGCACTCCATAAATCCCCGTCCTTGAGATCTCAAAGATTCGGCTACGAACCGATCAGTTTGATAAAACGTTTTTATCAAGGTTCTATAATATAAGGTTGGGCACTCAGCCCGGTAACCAATAAAAAAGTTGTCTGTTTGACGTCATGGGAATTAAGTTTCGTCATTCGCGATGTCACGGTCCAGAGTAAACTTTGAGAGGAGACACAAAACGTTTTCACATTATTACAGTTAAAATTTGTTTATTAAGTTTGAAGTGGCAATATCCAGACGTAAATAACTTGCTCATAGATTTTAAATTGTGCTGCTCACACAGGATCCAATGACTTCCATGTAAATTTAGTAACGTCGGTGGAGGAAGATGACAGCCGCAGTTAACAAGTTCGTTCCCTTTCGTGAGTCCGAGAAAAAAATGCCCGCGTTCTTAATTCCCCTATCGTAAAATGGAGTCGCAGTATGCCCAGGATAAGGGCACCCTGGTATTTATCACAACTCTAGTCTATGAGGTAGCTGCAGACGAAAAACATCGTAAGTTCTTTTTTTTTTACTGAAAAAGTCTTATTGTTGATGGGGATTTATTAATCAAGTTCTACAATGGTGATTATTTCGTCAGAGACGTTTGATCAGTTTTTAAACGACGGACTGAAAACTTTTAACACATCAGAAAGTTCGACATCAGAACTGTATTTGATACATGTTTTCAAGCTGGATTCAGAAAACTGGTAAGTTTAACATTTTCATTTAAATGATGTATTTTGAATTTGACATTTGTTTTCATTTATTTATTCGTTAGTTCCTCACACCATTTGATGCAGTTGTACATTATATTTTACTTTACAAAAATCATCAATACTTTTAGTTTTACATTTAATTGTTTTTATTCTATGCATAGTGACAAATATTTAATAATTTCATACCGAATAAATATTTTCAATGTTTTATATACCATTAGTAAGACTGTTCCAAATATTTATTGTTTTAAAATTCATATTTGTTTTACTACTTAATGATAGCAATGTATTTAAGTAGAAATTTTGTGATGTAAAGTATTAAAAGGAACAACTAAAGCTAAACACGTAAATTAAAATGTTAGATTGCACTAGCTCCTCACCGTTGCCTTTTAAAACTGTAATCCCTTGCCTATCGTTTGAAGTTTATTTTCTTTCTATATAAATGGATTTTAAAATGCTTATGGTTTATAGTTTTATTTATGTTTGTAGAATATTGAAGTAACACGTTTATATTTCATTTTTGTCAAAAAAAAAATCGAGATAGTGTTAGTGTATTATATACCCCCACCCCACCCCGATACATTGCGTTCTGAGTAATCTACAAGAAAATAATCAGCTGATTGACGTCTTATAATTGAAAATTAAGCTTATCATGTCCCCTAAATCCATAATTGGTAGCTGTATGGGGTACATAATTAGTACCCCTTTCCCGATATATAGCTGCCTATACTTTAGAGGTCTTAGTTCCATGACTAAAATTATTTTATTTTTTATTATTTATTATTACTTGATGAGATCAAAATTAGAATATGCTTCTTATAGTTGGGATTTTGGATATATTGTTCTAAATAGTTTATTAATTACATTCAAAGTTTACATTACAAATATGTTTTATATGTATAGCTATTGTGGTTTTGTTACCTCTAGATGTTGTGAAACCTGTTTTGCATTGATAATCTATCTAAATGTACGCAAGAAACTATTATTAATTAATTTATAAACGATCTTATAGACTTTTCTCAAATTCTGAATGTCCTTTCTATTAATGTTCCTATTATTAATTTAGGAGTCAGACTTATGGTATTTAGCAAAAAATTTTGCAGATTAAATGTAACACTCAATTTGATGTCAACAATTTTTGTAAAGTTTTTAACAATTGTTGTTTCGATCGTGATATATTTTTTATGTCGTATGCAAATTTTAAAACTGAATGTATTCTGACTTTCCTTGGTTAATTCAGTACTTTGATGGCTTGGGTGATTTTGTATTTACTCGTATTCTAATTTTTGTATCAGTGTCAATGCAATTGGGTTCTGTACCTGCTTCGCCACAGTTTAATTTAAATGAATAATAAGCATAACATGATGCATGATAGTACTTATAAAACATATTGTGCTGAAGCGCGGGTTTGAATGTCGAATGATCGACAGTTGGTCTTGATATTCGGGCTGAGACTATTGATTATTTTTGGAGACCGTAAACGTTTGGGTAATGTAGCAAATTAAGGTCTATAAGACATTGAAACTGACACATTTGGAATTGAATGGTCTTAACTGTATTATAGATGCACTGCGGGAATTTTCTGTTCATTTTTTTTTCAGCTACTTGATAATTTTGGCACAATTACAGTGTCTATGAAAATTCCAGCCTCATTTCTAAAATATTCAGCTAACTATCGTCTGCTGAAGCATTATTCTAGTATTTATATATTAGAAAAATGTAATAATAAAAATAATCAATTCAAGTAATCGTGAAATATTAACATCACCCTAGAAGCTATACCACGGCCATAATGCCAATAATAGAAAAGAACAGCACCGGCCAAAATTCGAAGATTAACCAGAATTAAATTCATTTTCAGGTCTGAGTATTTAATTCTAATTAACCCAAACAAATGCCTGTTTGAGATTTGGCAATAGTAAATTACTATAAATGCCCAAACTCAGATTACGGGTACCAAAAGATGAAAAACTGAAGATAAGAAAAATTAGGAAATCTGGTATTACCATGAGGCAGAAATTCTTCTTCTTTCATCACGTGTAAATGCGATCAACAGCAACAGCATGAAAAATATCGAGAAGCACCGGAATGAATATGACGAAATACAGCCTAGGCGGTAGACCAAACTTTCACAGCGTTCACATTATATATATATATATATATATATATATATATATATATTATCATAACTAACAGGAGTCTTACTCCATTACGGACAGCTGTTGCTATTTTTGATGTGAATAAAATCTTTGGTTGGGGTTCCTCTGACAGAAAAGTGGAGCGTTACAAAAAATGTAGACACTTTGGACGGTAATACCTCGAACCTAATAGATATTAATAAAGTTAATAATATTTATATCTCAAAAACTAAACGAGCTAGCTTTGAAAAATAAGCAAGAATGTGTAGTTCATTAAAAGAGCTACAAGTGTATATAATTAGAGTTTTGATCGAACTTTTGTTTTTGAAAAATTTTAAAGGTATCTGTTCGAAGGAGTTTTATTTTCTTTTTTCATTTTTCCACTGGAAATATCTTCGAAATTGTAAAAGATAGATATAAATAGTAAGCGGCGAAAATATGTATGAGGAAATTTAGTTTCTAAATCTATATTTATTTAAAAAAAAACTCTTATAGTTTTCGAGTAATCGTTTTGTAAAGTTGAAGTATGAAACTTTTACATTTTTGATATTTTATTGCTTATATCTCAAAAACTAAAAGTGATAATTACAAACACTAGATAAGAATTTGTAGCTGCTTAAAAAACCTATAAGTGTATATAAACCGATTTTGGATAGATTTCATTTTTTATTTTACAAAAGTTGAGTTTTACTTTATAAAATGTTTTTGATGCAAAATCATTTCGGCCCCATATGACTTAAGCCACCGCCGAGTTTGTTTGCATATATAATGGATATGGCTGTAATAAAAGTAAGAAATATAAATCTTTTATTTAACGATATCTTACACATATGACGGGTAAAATATTGAATAATATTCAAATGTCATTAGTATAATGGATCTAAAGATCTCTTATATTCAAAGTTAAAGACCTGTTTTTAATTACAAGTTTAAGTACAAGCTGTTTCATCAAATAAAATAATGCTACGCATGGTGCATATCTATTGCGGGAACAATTAATAATTTTTTGTGAAAAAATATTTCTCTTTGACTTAAAATTTAGGACCTCATGTTAACAAGTTTAAACTTATTTTTCGCACATAGTATCTGTGGCGACTCAAATACATTTGATTTTTATACATTTTTGAACTTTATTTTTGAACTTTTAAACTTTATTTTCCTTGTATAATAATTTGTTTTCAGATTTACATAATGTGTAAATCGTTAAGTCGTGCCTGTTGTTATTGGCAAATCCCTTGCTTGGTGATGTCAGGCACGTGAAGGTATTTAACAGCAGCCTTTGTTCCCTCCGATCTCTACTTTGTCTGTAAAAATTTTCACACGCGCCTAGCTATTTGGCAAATACGCCTTGTCGTGTATCATGTTATTTCGTAGCCAGAGGCTCAATTTATTTTGGATGAGTCCGTGTATGATTTTAATCGTTTTATTTTGTACATAAAATGTTAAGCTTCTTGCAATATGCCTTGTCTATTATGAAAGCACACTTTTGATAGTCATGGAGTTTCGTAAAGCAACCTTCATAAACAGACAAGATTGCTCAATTCAACGTTGTGGTGAGGCAATTAATTATAATGGAATCACGCCTACCACATATCCTTCTCTTTAACCTGTATCTGGTTGTATCGGTTTTGTATTGTTGCGACATCAAATTCTACAGAGTGCCTCAAAAAGATTGAAACAAGCTTTAATCCTTTACCTGTTGGAGACAAGTGGACAATGTAAATTGCAAAAATGTTGAAAGTAAGGTAGGAAATACGACTACGTTAATGAATTAGTCCTCCCATAAATTTTCGAAAAGTTACACTTTTTAAATTTTTATACAACCCTCTTAGACAAATGGGTCAATCAGAAAATTTTTATTTTTAATGCGACAAGATCATTAAAGAAACCCGCATATCTGTATCTTTAAAATTGAGCGCGTTATATTTAATTGAAAATTGAACATTGTGAATGGGGACCCTGTATCAAATTAGAAATGTAAATTTGTGACATATCACAAAAAAGATAAAACTGGATGATAATACTCGATCTCGCTACAAAGCTGCTACAACCAAAAGCAATCTGAAAGAGAGGGAAACTGTGTATGGACAATAAGCTTATACTCGTTAAAATGAGTTCCCAAATTCTGAATGAAATAGCATATTCTTGTTGCTTCTGTGTATATAGAGTGTCCCAAAAAGATTGAAACGTGCTTTTATTCTTTACCTGCTGAAGATAAGTGGGCAATGTAAATTGCAAAAATGTTGACAGTAAAGTAGGAAATAATACTACGTTAATGAAATAGTCCTCACATTCATTTTCAAAGAGTTACACTTTCTGAATTCTTATACGACCCCCTTAGACAAATTTGATCAATCAGAAAAACTTTATTTTTAATGCAACAAGATCATTGAAAAAAAACGTATATCTGTATCTTTAAAATCAACTGAATTATGATAAAAGAAAAAATCTGACTTATGCCACTTTCCCGTACCATGTGAAAGACTGTTTCATCAGTGAAAATAGGGATCATAAACAAATTGACGGCGGAAATTGTTTAGATAAAAAATACGTTAATATGTGTCAACATTTTTTATCACAAATGCATCTCAATAAAGCATTACACAGCAGAGATCATATAAAGTAGTGATACTCACTACGCGGTTGGGTATCTTCTATGTATTATCATCCAGTTTTATCTTTTTTTGTGATATGTCACAAATTTACAATTCTAATTTAATATAGGGTCCCCATTCACAATGTTCAATTTTCAATTAAATATAACTCGCTCAATTTTAAAGATACAGATATGCGGTCGATGTATAATCTTGTTGCATTTAAAATAAAAATTTTCTGATTGACCCAATTTGTCTAAGGGGGTCGCATAAAAATTTAAAAAGTGTAACTTTTTGAAAATGAATGGGAAGACTATTTCATTAACGTAGTGTTATTTCCTACCTTACTGTCAACATTTTTGCAATTTACATTGCCCACTTATCTCCAACAGGTAAAGAATAAAAGCGCGTTTCAATCTTTTTAGGACACCCTGTATACACAGAAGCAACAAGAATATGCTATTTCATTCAAAAGTTGGGAACTTATAAGCTTATTGTCCATACACAGTTTCTCTCTCTTTCATATTGCTTTTAGTTGTAGCAGCTTTGTAGCGAGATCAAGATACACAGGAGCAACAATAATAAAATCCTATTGTAAATAAATGAATTGAGCAATTTTAAACTATGTGTAGTGACCAGGTATTTACACTATTCAGCAAAAGTTCTAGTTACAAAATAGTTCAAATTATTTGAATGTTTACCGTTTTAAGTGAAAACTCGCCACAAGAAGCATGTTTTTTCACTAGAAAAAGAAATACATAATCAATAACTGGATCTGTCCAGAAACATGCAATGGTAAAAAGTTTTTGATTCTTATAGTGGATATACACCTTTACGATTAATAACAAATGTTGATTGCATTAAGTACAAATACAAAACTTGATGCGCATTTTCTAAGAACTTGGCGATTTTTTATGAAACAGAGTATCTAGATGATTCCGATTCTGTTCTCCATCGAAAAGGCATTAGTGAATCTAACATTTTTACACTTGGTAAATGAACCCACGGATGAAGAAGGTTAGATTCATTGTTTTTGCCGTTTAATTCCTACAAGATCTCAACTTCTCGTAAGGTGTATATTAACTACTAAAGCTTGTTTTTTGGTTTAATCTCTAAAAAATCTCAACTTCTCGAAAGGTGTACGTTACTACCAAAGCTTGTTTCTGTTCTTAAATCGCTTACAAGATCTCACCTTCTCAAAAGGTGTGCGTTACTACCAAAGCTTGTTTCTGTTGTTTAATCTCTACAAGATCGCAATTTCTCGGAATATGTAGGTTACTACCAAAGATTGTTTCTGTTGTTTAATCTCTACAAGATCTCAATTTCTCAGAAGGTGTACATTAACTACAATAGCTTGTTTCTGTTGTTTAATCTGCACAAGATCTAAACTTCTCGGAAGGTGTACGTTAACTACCAAAGCTTGTTTCTGTTGTTTAATTTCTAAAATATCTCAACTTCTCGGAAGGTGTGCGTTAACTATAAGTTTTTCAGTTGTAATTTTAAGGGCATTAGAGATGGAAAATTAGGTTTAGTTTATTGCTCTTACCTATGGCAGGATATCCGGATGGCGAACCTCCTCACTGTGGACCAAGGGCTGAAGAGAAAGATGGAATCCTCTGCTGAGTAGCGATACAGGTAGTAACTGGAAGACCTTTTGGCTAGTACGCAGAATGTCTGAAAGCAGAATATATAGTCATTACTAGCTGCTTAAACGTACGTACTAAAATAACATCTAACTATATTGTTATCATAATCCCAGGACAAGTTTGTACTTTTTAGTAGCCAGTAGCAAGAGAGAATAGAAATAGTATTATTTGCGAACCTTTGTGGTGACCGAAGTACGAAACTGGGGATTTCAAAGAGAATAACTCCGTACAAGACTGATAAAATTAAGTCAAAGCAGAACAAGGAGCATGTGTGTTGAAGGCCCAAACCACACGACCAGCCCTAGGGCTTATTTTCACTTTAATGTGTGGCTGGATGTGTATGTGTGTGTATATATACATTCTAGTTCAGAAACTATTTGAAGAAAATTTACAAAATTTGGTTGGTAAGTTACTTATGGGTTACCCTGATATTGATTACATTTTGATATCATTTAGAAAATCAGAATAGGTCTTTCTTTTTGTAATGACCAGTGAAATCTAAAATAATAAACAGTATCTTATATATTTATCTTACCTTTAATTTAGAAGTCTGATGACGATTAACACCGTAATCCAATAGTTCCAAAACTATTCTTTGTAATTTATTAAAATTGGATAGTTTTATATCTTTTGTAAGTTATCCTATCGCTTGTTAGATCTTGACTGATCAGATCAACACTTGAGAAATTTCTCAGCTATCAGAAACAAAACGATCATTGAAATCTTTAATTAACCGAAATACGTGTCGGCAGATATTGATATCCATTTTTAGATTTAGTCTTAAACTCGAAAATTCACCTTTTTACTTACTAACAAGTGGCCAGTATGCAGTTTTAGTTTAGTGGCCTCTCTATCGCAGACTTTTCTAAAACCATAAGTATGGTATACTAATGGCGGCTACACGTCAAATCCTCAAATCGATCAACTTATATAACAGAATGACAAATCAATAGATCACAAAACTTAAAACCTTCCTTAGTGGCGTTAATGCCACTAAGGAAGGGTATGATGACACCTGAAAGCGTTCTGGCTTTTTTAAAAAATTGTATGTACGTCTCAAGGATGTTTTTAGTAAAATGACTTTTGTGATCTATTAATTTGTCATTCTGTCATATAAGTTGATCATAAGCATGGTTATATATATTTAATATATAATTTATATGCATATAATATTATATATATACATATGAGGGATGAAAATTGGGCAGAAAAGACACGCACAGTTAGTAAACTTTTGGACAGCTTTCTGTTTAAAATAGAATGGAGAAGGGGATTGGTGACCAGCTTCAAAGAAGTGCACAAAATATTCCGATAATTGTTCTATTTAATCACCATATTGCATTGTTTAGTCGACCTATGGTAAATGGCGAGTCCCTATTTTCAAGTCTATAAAGTCTCATGTTGATGGTAGAGAGAATGACACTGCAAACAGATTGATCAAGGAGGGCTCTTCGGTCATCTTGGCATCACCTAATATACTGACGTTCCATAAGATTTTCAGTAGGAATAAAATTGCTGATAATGCTGCATGCCCCCCCCCCCCCCTCCTCACTACCCTAGTCGTAATTGGTACACGAGAAGTTATCCAGGTTTTGCCATGGAATTCATGTGGGAAATAGAGTCATAAGTTGTATTGTTACACTGCTCATTGACCATATTAAAACTCGAGATTTTTCAAAATGCAAAATATATTCATGTGTGCACATATACTCAGACCTCTTCATCACTTGCTTTCTTATGCTGATCTGGATCCTCATGAACTGCTGCGGTATTGCTTAAGTGTTTTGAAGACAATTGGTTTATTGGAATTGTTCTAAATATCGGCTACACGAAGAGTAATTAGTAACAACAACTGCAACAGATTTTGGTACGATTTAAAAAAGAACTGGCGATTTTCTTTTGAAATGACCAGCAAATATAGTCAAAATCCGAAATAAAAGACTGAATATGCTAAATGATATTTATCATTAAATACTTATATCGTACGAAATTTATGATGACAATACTAATGAGACCTAACACCATTACTCTAAGATGAACCGTTGAGATATTTAAGTGTTTTCAATTTTGAGGGACTGGCGACGTTTCAAAATGCTAAGTTGCCAAATGAAAACGAACTGCAAAATGGATGTAATTTCAAATAAGTACCAGTGTTATTTTGTGCGCTTGAACTCAATTTGATAGTTTATAAAAAGGAAATGTATTTGATTCTATAAGGAAAGTCGTGCGCCCCATAAATCAGATATTTTTGATCGGTATATGCGAGACCAAAGACCAGAGTTAGATAAATTAGAGCATTAAGAAACTTCAGTAGTGAATAGAGTGGTGAGAAAGACTGAATGATAGGCTGGGAAGAGAAATGACAGTTTTGACATTGAATTTTGACAATGTTTATGACCAATAAATTCACCAATTTGTAATGAAAAGTGTACGCAACAGAGACAGAAAGAGTGGAGGGGTCAGCACTGTAGGACCTGCCCATTAATCAGCGTTACTGAAGAGGGGCCAGGCTATAACCAATAAGAAACACACAAATTCAAGAAGGCGTTCTTCCCGAAGCCATTAAAAAATGCAGACTGTTAGGCGAAGCTTGAAATTTTTGAAAGGACACTATTCTTAATTTTATAAGAGATGAGTCGTCAATTGGCGGTCGTGAGTTGACCAGAGTTTTTACCAATGTTCCGTTACAAGTTGAAATTAGCAACCATGAGCTAAAGTTGAGTAAGTGTGTATGTATATGAAAAAAAAGTTATGATGACTCAGGCTGCAGTCAACGTGTGGAAATAAGGTATGTACCACCTGAATATATTTGGCTCGATTGAGGTTTAAAACTATAAAGTAAAATTTGTCAATAATAGTGAGTCAATCGGTCTGATCTAAAAATGATAAAGTCTGACATCTTAATGCCTAATAGTGAGGGTCTCCCATATTTAGCGGAGACAGTTTTATGATGACTATTTACGATATCTGCAATGTTTAACAATAGCATCAGACTTAAGAACCCCAATTTTATAACACCCTGACCCGATAGGTCAAAGTAGGCAATAAAAGTTGGAGGCCAAGGTGAAGCCATGAAAGTGGTTAAAGATGTGAATCAATGTTCAGAATATCTGGTGGCATTGCCCTAACATTAGCCAATCAGAGCAACAATAGGCGGGTCAGACTGCAGGAAAAAGAAGCAGCAACCAAGAAGTTCTAGAAATATGTGGAACAGAATATAAGTGACAGTAAAGTAGACATAGTGACAAGTTTCGAGTGCGAGATATGCCAAAATAGTGTCCACAGGGATTCCACAGAGATGTCCTGATATGGAATTCAACGAAATGAGCAGAAGCAATACGAGTTGGAGCCCAATAAGTAGAGTTAAGGCCAATACGATACGCTGATGCAAGAATTGTGATTAAAGGCCAAAGCCGAAAGTGAAGGTATGTGCCCATTAATAATTGTTGAAAGTCATAAACGCATTTTTAATTAACTGGTCTCACATTGTCTCTCTCCGCCGCAATTAATGAATAATTGTCGTAATTATTTTAATAAGTAATCTATGTTGTTAATAAATGATTTTATTTTAAAGTTAAAATGGTGCAATTAATTTATGGTAGTATGTTAATGTTTTCTATTCCAGAACTTGCATTAAAGATTAATATGGTGGGTTTTTAAACGGCACACAACGCAATGTGTTTAATGTTTTAATATATAATGATTCATGATTTAGATAATTCGGCTATAATTATGAATAATTCGATTAGTTTAAAAGCCAACTTTCAATTACCGTCTTTTTACTGCTCTACGGCTATTATCTTTCTTAATCACGACATATGATGCTCTTTTGTCAAGGAAGTATCACCCCATTTTGGTTTCTTTGACCAATAGTTAGTTAAATATCGTCACAGTATATACTACAAAATATACCTTTTGTTCACAATATATTGAACCAACACACATAGTTTAATATTGAATCTTTGAATTTTCCGTCTACTATTTATACTTGGCTTTGACATTCTGTCACAAATCATTTCTGACTTCATTGGAATGAGAAAACCGCACCACTAATGTACCACAACGCGACGAGTTTCTGGCATTGAAATCTCTGTTTACGGTTTAAGGTAAATATCAGTACTTATCCTTTTTAGTCTTTTGGGTCGATACTGAGGTACATTTAGAAAAATCTACCGTAAGTAAAAAGTAAGTGATTCGATTGATCCAATTGAACTTTTATTCCTTTTTTCATCGCCTTCAGCTCAGGACCGGAATTTGATAAAAGAGTTCAGTAACTTCAACCAAGATGTAAAGTAATAGCTGGGATTTGTAAAGCATTAGCCTTTATCTCAGATGCAGTTGGTCATTTTACTACCCTGATCGTGTTTCATTGTGAAGTATGATCTCTGATCGGGGGTCATTGTGGAGTATGTAGTCGGCTTCGTAAAGATTGGTTATCTAAAAATGATACAACTACAAACTTTTGCCTTAAGTCAAAGTTGCCTTACGGCCAAAGGAAAATATTCCAATTATTATCAATTTACCGAGGGAAAATATTCAATATTATTTTAATCTAAACTGTTTAATAGCAACTCACATAACTGATACAGCAACTGGCTATAAAGAGGCCTGTATACAAAATTGATATTAAATTGTACATGCTCGTATAGTGACTAGCTCGTATAAATACTTCGATAAACCTGGGGCTTGGTGATCAAATGAAAGTGGGAATACTTGTAATAATAGAATACGAACGTTAGATTCTTCCCATTCTCATCAGCATATGTCTGGATACTTCAGAAGGCGATCTTGTGGACTAGATTCTGTTGATTATGATTGTCATTATCTTGGCTAGTATCTCTTGCTAGATCATGGGTTATTAAACCGACGTGGCTTAAATAGCATGCTCCTCTTAGAGCTCGCGAACGTGGGAACTCCAAACTAATACGCACTCGCACCTGCTCTAACCCAAGCCAAGTTAAACCCTTCTCTCTTTTCCAAACCGAAGTTATATCCTGTTCCATTACAGGATCGCAGAAATTGTTAGCTGGTTTTGGATTGGACTACATAACCGAACCAGTAAGAAGTTTTTAATTTAAAGTAAAGCATAATTTAGAACACAAACTAATTGAAATCATAACCAAAGGTTATATAGATCTCACAGGTTCGCTAGAAAATAAATCCCCGAGTTTGCTAGAAATGCATTTTATTAATACAATACTATAATTGAAAATATTGAAAATCGCCCTATTAAAAATACCAGTTTTCCAATATACTTCTAGGATACCAAATAATCTGGAAAAAATTAATGAAACATTGGAATGTTCCAGAAGAATAAGAGTGATTGTAAAAGTTCCAGAAAAACAATAAAAATAATTGAAAATGTTCCAGAAAAAGCATAAAAATAATTGTAAATGTTCCAGAGGAAGGATAAAAATAATTGCAAAAGTTCCAGAAGATTAAAAATGATTCCAGAAGAAGAATGAAAATTTTTTCAGACGCTTCAGAAGATTAAAAATGATAGCAAAAGTCCCAAATATCAAAAATATCCCCAATTTCAAAAGATAATAATAAAAATGATTGCAGAAGTTTCAGAAAGAGAATAAAAAGGATTGCAAAAGTTGCAGATGAACAAAAATGATCCATAAGGATGAAAGTAGTTGAAAAAGTTCCAAAAGAGCAGAAAGGATCCAAATTATTAAAAATGACTTCAAAAGTTCCAAAATTAAAATAAAAAAAGATTTCCAAAGTTTTAGAAGAATAAAAATGATTTGAAAAGTTTCAGAAGAATAAAAACGAGTTCAAATGTTCCAGAAGTATAAAAATGATTTCAAAGAATAAAAATGGTTGCAAAAGTTCCAAACGTAGAGTAAAATAAATTGCAAAGGATCTAGAAGAAGAAAAACCACATAGAAAAATTAAATTTCGCGTATATTTTTGGAATGTACAGAATATTTCATTCTGGAACATTCGCAATATCTCTAATTATGTTTCAGCAACAATTCCGCATTCTTTAACAATATAAGTATTACCATAGAAAATGTTTTTCTCCAATACATTGAACCAGCGTACATTGCTTAAAGCGAATATTTTAATTTTTTTTGCCTACAACAACCCGTGTCTGGCTTTAGACCAAGTCGTAAATGAAACTCGCCTTTATTTGAATGGGAAAACCGCGCCCTCCAACATGTCACAAAGCGACGAGCAGGGGACATTGAAAACTGTCTACTGCACAAAGTAAATATCCGTTCTGTTAAAGCCTTTCAGCTGTACGGATCGATACGGAAGCGCATTTAAAGAAACACTGCCGTAAGTCAAACTCGAGATATTTTAACCTTTTGTTGGTATCAAAGTTTTTGCTTCATTCTCCATTGCGTAAACTCAGCTATAAAAGCTGTTTACAACTTTAACCAAAATTGAAAGGGCTCAAGTAACTATCAAAACCAGTTTTTTCCTTGAATTTTGCAGGATATTATTAATTCTGCAGTGTTCCTTGATATAATTTACAGAAAATCGATATTAAGTTTAGAAAATAGTTTTAAATGATTTTTGCTTTCCCTATATACATAGTACTATGTTTTGGCGAAAATATTGTGACGGGGTCGAATCGAGTTTTTAATAGAAGAGCACGTTTCAAGTATCCCTAAATTTCAATCGAGTGATTTTGAGGTGTGTGTCGATGGGTGCGATTTCTCACGAACGAATGGAGCGTTTTGAGCGTAATTTGGTACAATTATTATGATCTGTGAACACTGGAACTCCTTTAATTTTAAACGCGGTTAAATATTTAGAACGCCAAAATTTTTGAATGAATTTTTAAAAAATCATAAAAATATCAGGACGTTCAATAATGTTAAATAAATAACCTTTCTGTGCGTATTTTTTTATTCTAAAGCAAATGGCACAAACTTTAGAACGCGATCTTGAACCGTTAACGAAATATTGCATGTTTTTCAAATAAATGCATCTAAAAAATACATTAAAAATGAACAGTAGTAACTGAAATCAAATATGCAACACTTGGTAAGAAATTTGACGACATTAACGACTCATTTGGCGAAATATCGCCATTTCGACTTTTTAATGGGGCATCAAATTGATGAAAATATCGCAAAATTGACAAAAATAACCCTAAAGTTTCGAAAAGGACCCCACATTGATGAAATTATATTTAACATATTTTGAAGCAATGAAGTATATTGCTTAGTAGATATTAGCAATATTTCCAGTTGTGACGTTAGATTTGCGGCAAATATAAGTTAATTTGATACTTCAAGATAATTGTACATGTTGTTATCCAGAAAAGCGCAGAATGTCAATATACTTTTTAATGTTATAATATTGTACCATGAATCTTGTCCATACTTATTTCGCATGGAAAGAAGTATATCACTTGAATT
This sequence comes from Amaurobius ferox, assembly GCA_951213105.1. NCBI lineage: Eukaryota > Metazoa > Arthropoda > Arachnida > Araneae > Amaurobiidae > Amaurobius > Amaurobius ferox. The sequence goes on along the minus strand of OX578150.1, from coordinate 2,767,195 downwards.
ACGTAGGGAAAGTCATATGCTGTCCACATCAGATTTTTTTATATAAAATAATTGTAAATTTAGCTTCTGACTGCCTGTTTATTATCTCATAATCCATTTGCGTAATCACTTAAAAATAGATTCAGGTTATCATATGATTATTTTGCTGGTCAGTGCATATTCAACAGATATATCCCATATCCATCTACTCCTCAATCAGAAAAGAAAATCTTTTCCCCCATATTTTCACTACATAGCTCTGATGGCGGAACATAAAGTATGTTATTCTCCTTTTTTTCATTCAACCTTGCAGTGAGTGATATGTCGTGCCTGATAATATCATTTCTGAAAATATGAAAGGACTCCTCGGTTCGGTTTTAGAATGTAATGTCTTCTAAATTTATAGCAGACTGTAACGACATAAAGATGGCGTTTTTATTTGAACAAAAAGGTTCATAATGAAATCACGGAAAACAACTTGCTGCACACTATATATATAATTGTCTGGCGTGTCTAACATGTTTCTGATTCAAGAAGCTCCCCCCACGCACACACACACACACCGGTCGCCAGGTTGAATCTTTGAATAATGATAGTATCGACTACGGTACAGAACCTAACGGGACCATAGATCTTCGGTTTACCTCACCTCGGGAGCGGAAAAACCGAGGGACTGTCGAAAAGTTTTCAAACCACTCAGAAGTACACTCAAACCTGTTTTTGTGCTGTCTTTTATTTGTGCGATTTTTTTGTGCGATTTTTTTTTGTGCGGTATATGAAAATTTCAATCAAATTGGAACATAATTGTCGAAGTCATCAATAAAAAAAAATTAGTTGGTTTGATCGGCCATTTAGTTTTTTCAATTTTTTATATGTATTTCATCACATTACATAAGTATTGCGTCAGCCAATTACATTACATATGTATTGAATTCTATAATCGCATAATTTAATTGTTGAACGCACAAGAATTTCCTTGTAAATAAATGAAATGTGCAATAGCATATTGCGATGGAATTCTTGCGTAGCAAAGCAAAAATGCATTAATCGTAAATAAACGTTGAAGGACATCTGCATCGTGTTAGTTCGGGTTTTCCTGAAACGGACTGGATGTCTCGTTAGGTCGCTTAGTTGTTTTTTTGCTAATGAGATAGTTAGCGACTAGTCTCATGCTTTGTTTCGTTTGTTTTAACGAGTAGGTAGAAGAAGTTTACTTGAAGGGAGCAAAGAGTTCCTTTTTTTGATTCGTCTCTGATCTGCGCAAGTGACAAGTCCGCTAAATAAAGTGATTTAATAACAAAAAATATCAATCATGCTTAAAGCATTGATTATGAAACACTTTCCAACTTCAATGCAATTTTATTTAAACATCTCTAAAATGCAATACATTCCTCGGTAATATTTTAAAACTTATGACAATACTATATTAATTTATTATATTTGAAAACTTAAACCTTCATCGAGAAAAAATGAACTTCATTCAAATAACGGCATTGAAATATAAATTGCCTGGTTTAAACATCTCTAAAATGCAATACATTCCTCGGTAATACTTTTAAAATTATCATAATACTACGATAATTTATTATATTTGAAAACATCATCGAAAACAACTGAAATTCATTCAAATGACATCATAGAAAAAGTAACACGCCTGGCTCTCTCTATAAAAGCAGCATTTTATTCATAAACATTTTCCCATTCATTTCATTCATCACAAACATATAATAATTTATTTTATATAAAAATTAAGACCATGGAGCTACAAGTAATTAAACTCTATATTTAAAACTTCATCGAAAAAAATCGTCCTTCTTTCTGTAAAATCAATGAATATTTCATTCATATCAGCTATGCAAACTCCATGAGCTAAATAATTTTGCGTTAAAGAAATACAACTCTTATACAACTCATTCTACATATTTTGATGTTTACATTTTAGATAAGTGAAAAATAGGCTACGTTGTAGAAATAATCATATTTGGATGATGATTTAAACTGAAATATATTGTAATTGCGTTGTTTCAGTATGTAGATGACCAGAATGTAAGCAAAAATAAAGCGGTTTTAGGACGGAGACAACACTCAATATAAAATAAAAAGAACTTTAAAAATCCCGATTTTAGGACAAGATAGATGCCATATTTCATTTTGAAGCGGGTCACGTGATATGAGTGTGTAGGGAAAGACATGTGCTGTCCACATCAGAATTTTTAACAATATTACAACAATGATTTATAGAAGTACGCCACCTTTGACAATAAGTCCAGCTATCAAATGAGAACCAATTTAAGTTTAACGTGCAAATTCAATGTCATTTAAAATACTTATGGCTGTTATTTTGTGCAGATAAACTCAAACTTTTATTGAAGAAATAAAAAGAACGTGAATATGAGTCTGCAGGGAAAGACATGTGCCGCCCACATCAGAATTTTTAACAATATTACAATAATGATTTATAGAAGTGAGCGGGGATTATGTGTAGGCCATTTCGAAAAAAATGTATGATCTATATTTAAAGATCCTCCAAATTTTTGTAGAATAAAATATTCAACAAATTTAAGCTGTGTACCAAATTTTAACTCTGTCGGACGTTGGAAAGTGCATTATAAATGCCATCAAATAAGTATATCACGAAGAGTTATATAAAATTTAAAAAAAATTTGAAAAATTGTTATCTACCATATTTATTTTGAAATGTGAAGCCTCTCTCATATACAAAATGATTAAACTCTTGGAAAGATATTTATTATATAATATATCTCTTTTTTCTTTCTGGAGGATATCCCAAATGTCAGAATTTAATTGAATTTGTTTTTTTCCCTATATTAAATAATTTTTAATTAAAAACTACTTAATATATTTTACTGAAATTTTTTTTATATATTTTATGGGATAATGTGAATATTTCCTAAAAATTTCGAAGCAATTTGTGAATTTTTAATTTGCTTAAAAAATGTTTGAAAAATTAGGTCGCATAGGGTTCAATGTATTTCATTTTTTCAATCCGGGTTCAATAAAAAACTAATTGGGTGATATTATTTACTTATATTCCCGTAGGTCCCACAGACTGTCTGAAAAACATACTAAAATTTCATTTTGATAAAGTTATTTTTACGGCAGTTATCGTGCTAACGGACAGACAGAATGAACAAAGTCATAAACACTTTTCAACTATGTTGTAAAGTGTTAAAAAAGAATATTACGTGTGTTTTAATTTTTAAATCTAATATTAATTGACGTCTTTCAAAGTGCTTTCACATTCCTGGACCTTTAAGATAAGATTCATTTCAAAGCGTAAATTGAAGGTAAATTTATTATTTTTTCTATTTAGATATAAATTTTTAGGATTTTTATTTTATTTTTAGAGTACGAAGGATAATGGTTATACGTTTTGAAAAGTTTTGTATGTGTAACATAAGTACATATGTAAATAAAATATTTAAAAATGTTCGCATGTGTATTTTCCAAATCAGATACCAAAAGGTTTGGCGAGATTCCAATTAGTTGCCAAGCCTCGTGTCTTGATTTCGTTTAAAAAAGCAATTCCTAGTTATTTCGTAAGGTTTTGAGTTATTTTCTACGTGAGACTTTTTTTAGGCGGTCCCTATTCACCGCATAAAAAAAAAAAATACTTGTTAATTGTGCTACGAAAACTATTTTTTATAGCTACTCGTGAAGTTTTGTGCCATTTTTTTTATGCGTTTTCTTTTATGCGGCCCCTATCCACCGCACAAAAATAGGTTTGAGTGTACTCTGGTGATCAAGAATGTTGAATCCTTGCAGAATTATAGCATCAAAAATCGAACAGACATCAACGTAGTCAGATTTTTAACACTTCGCCTGGTGGGAGGATTATAGATTTTTATTCTTCTCAGACCCTTAGTCAGCTCACCGGTAGTTTATATGGCTGAATATTTGCACGGTAGACGAAATGAAGAGGGAGGGGGTAAACCCTCACTTTTGTTTCTCCAGCTGGGACATAAGAGTGTGAAACTCATCCACGGGTCAGACATTAATTGCGGCATTATTCAATTGAGAGAACTATTTTCGATTCTAAGCATCATACATTGTTAAACAAAGTGAAACACAAATTAAGTGGAATGTCACTCATCTCGACTTTTTCATACCAGCATTCTATTTAAACAGCTTGATATATATATATATATATATATATATATATATATATATATATATATATATATATACAGGATCTTTATAATTAAAGTTCCACTTTGAAATGGTCATAAAAGAAAAACTACTGGACAGAATGTTATCAAACTTGGTAATAGTTTACAGGAGGTCATGGGATTTTATTTACCGGGGAAAAAAAAGTTCAAAAACTCATCGTCAGCGAGGAATGGCGCTGTATGCAATATTGTTAAACGAAATAAGACATGAAGACATCGGTTTAAAAAGTTTTTAATCGTTTCTAAAACGTGTTACAAATCATGTTCAATGTGGCTTTCACTATTTTCTGAAAGCAAGTTAATTCGCATTACCGCGTTCTCAACAGTAGATCTTAGCATATCAGGAGAAATGTTACGGACAAGTCGGTGTATCACATTTTTTAATTCCGCCAAATTGTTTGTTATCACCATAAACAGTGGCTTAGATACCACGATTTTTATGCAGGACGGGGTTCCACCTCACATTGGTACATGTGTCATACAGTTACTTCAGCAACGTTTCACGGATGACCGGATTATAAGCCGACACTTCCCCATTTCTTGGCCACCCCGGTCACCAAACCTCAACCCCTGTGACCTCTGGCTATAGAGTTACCTTAAAGCCACTGTTTATGGCGATAACATAAACAATTTGACGGAATTGAAAAATGTGATACACCGACATGTCCGTAACATTCCTCTTGATATGCTAAGAGCTACTCTTGAGAACGCAGTAATGCGATTTAACTTGCTTTCAGAAAATGGTGGAAGCCACATTGAACATGATTTGTAATACGTTTCAGAAACGATTAAAAACTTTTTAAACCGATGTTTTCATGTCTTATTTCGTTTAACGATATTGCATATAGCGCCATTCCCCGCCGACGGTGAGTTTTTGAATTTTTTTTTTTTTTTGCGTAAAATAAAATCCCACGACCTCCTGTAAACTATTACCAAGTTTGATAACATTCTATCCAGTAGTTTTCCTTTTATAGCCATTTCAAAGTGGAACTTTAATTATAAAGACCCTGTATATAGTCATTTTATATGAATTTTATATCATATCCAACAACTTATAAAACTACTCACTTCACAATATTAGAAACTTAGCAGCAATTAGCGCAAGTTGTAATATATGGTATGTGCTTTTCTACTAAAAATAATATATATAAAACTGCTTGATATTTAAAACTTGACTTGGGATATTCATTTATTCACTAAAATCATCTCGACTTTCTCATACCAGCATTCTATTTAAGCAGCTTGATATATATACATATATATATATATATATATATATATATATATATATATACAAATATAAATTAGTAAATCCAATGTTAGAAAGCATGTAGTAACTCATAATACACTCACACCAAAATGTTCGATTTTCGGAATAAAGGAGAAACGCCCCTTTTAAAACACGATAGAAACTTGATATTTGGTATATGGGCCAATCATCTGATAGAAATCACAAAAAGAATAGAGTTTTTCAAAAATGTGTATTTAAGGGGGTGGGTACTCCACACAAAAACATTCGAAAGATAAAATGCCAGAAAAGCATGCTTCGCGATGAGATAGATACTTCAAATTTGGTGTTCGGGTAAAATGTTGGAAAGGAAGAAAGTATGCAATTTCAGTTTTCCAACATTTGTTATTGTAGGGGGGTGCCGCTCACTAAAATATTTGATTTGCCGAACAAATAAAAAACGCCTCCTTTACAATATGATAGAGGAATTTGGTATATGGGCTGACCATTGGTCAAAAAAACCAAAGATGAATACAGTTTGACAAAAATGTTCTTTAACGGGGTGCTACACAGAAAACGGTCGAAAGGTGAATTGATAGAAAAACATGCTTCTCTTCGCGATAGGATAAGGACTTCAAATTTGGCGTACGGGAAGATAGTTTGAAAGGAAGAAAGTATGAAATTTCTGATTTCCAATTTTTGTTACTTTAAGGGGTTCCGCACACTAATATGTTCGATTTTCCGAATAAATGGGGTACACTTCCTTTTAAATATGATAGAGGCTTGATATCTGGTATATGGGCCAATCATCTGATAAAAAAAAAACAAGACAAACAGAGTTTTTCAAAAATGTTCATTTATGGATGTGCTTCACAAAAAAAAGTTCCAAAGGAGAAATAATAATATAGGGGTGCCTCTGTATGAGATAGACTTTAATGTGTTGTACGGGTAGATAATTCGAAAGGAAGAAATTCGCAAATTTAGTTTACCAATATTTTCTTTTTTAGGGGGTACTGAACACCAAAATATTCGATTTGTCGAATAAATGTGAAACGCGAATTATTAAAAAATTTGCACTATTCAGGGGTTGCTTATTGCGAGACCGTTGATTTTCAACGGGTATTCGGCTAGTAATATTTCTAAACAATTGAATCGAGTTGCAGGAATTAAAAGGTAATAATTTATTAATATTAAATTTAAAAAAATCTTTTTTATCATATAAATTAGTAACTATCCCATGAGCAGGTTCTATAATTAGACTTAAATCCAAATAATAAATATTATTACTAATAGAAGATTCATTAGGTATTAATTCCAAATTATCCGGATAGAAATCTATATCTATGACATAGTTATCAGTAAATACAAGACAAATCAGATCATCTACATATCTGTAAATTTTATAATCTGTTGAAGTAAAGAATTTTTCATATTGATATAGGTATAAATTAGCTAACATACTGCTACTACAGCCACTTTGTGGAACACCTGAGACTTGTAAGTATAATTTATTACCTTGAAAGATATAATTATTGAAAAGAACAAAATGGAGAAGCTTAGGAAAAATGGTAAATTTAGTAAGATGAGAATGATTAGTAATATAAGCATTATATAAAGCTAAAATGACATCATATAGATCAGTGATCTTAATATTATTAAAAAGATCTTTAAAATCAAAAGTTTGAAATCCTATTATTTTACCAAGTGTTTTTAATTTATTTTTTAATTCTTTACTGTTATTTAGAATAATGTAGTTATCACTAGAATCTCGTAAATTACTATTTAGTACATTTAAATAATTTAGTAATAATTTACTAGCAGTAGTAGAGTATGAATTATGACCACTAGTTACAGTTCTAAATTTAATAGGATTTTTATGAAATTTAGGTATAAGCACTATATATGGAAATGTCCAAAATTTATTATTAGTATCTAAATCACTATAAATATTGATAATTTTCAATTTGATACTATTAAGAGAGTGTGAATCAATTTTAAATAGACTATTATTTTTTAAATAATCTAGCAGATATTGAATATAGAATTTTTTACAAATAATAGCATAATTATTAGAGGCTTTATCAACATAAGTAACAACAAAAGATCTATGTAAATCATTAACAGAGTGCTTTATATTATCCATATTATATATAGATCTAGATAAATTAATACTACAAATGGCATTTTTAATAGATCTTAAAATAGTAAATTTCCACATATTAAATGCCTCTAAAGGCTGAGCATATTTAGAAGCTAATCCATAAATAAATTTATCAAGGTCCAGATTAATTGACTTTAAGACTTGTTTATTTAGAATTATTACATGAAGGTAACCTGAATTTAGTGCCAAATGACATTATAGTTCTTAAAGATTTATCTTTTACAATGGCTAAGTCTCCAGTAACTATATGACCCAAGTGTGGATTAATAAATTCAGCATAATTTTCAACACTACAAATACATTCACCATCTACATTTGTTGAGGAATCTATGTCGACTGAGAGAGATTTTGAAATTGCATTGTAATTTTGAAATTGCATTGTGATTTTGAAATTGTATATATATATATAGTATATTATATATATAGTATATTATATATATAGTATATTATATATAGTATATTATATATATAGTATATTATATATATAGTATATTATATATAGTATATTATATATATAGTGTATTATATATAGTATATTATATATATAGTGTATTATATATAGCATATTATATATATAGTATATATATATATAGTATATATATATATATATAGTATATTATATATATATAGTATATATATATATATTAGAAAAATGTAATAATAAAAATTCAAGTAATATTAACATCACCAAAGAAGCAAAATCACGACCATATTGCCGATAAGAGAAAGAACAGCATCCCTATATATATATATATATATATATATAAATTTGAAAAACATTGTTGTTCCAAATGATCACAATTATAGCATGTTACCCTTTATTTTAAAGGGTTTAAAAAATCTTTCGATTGGTGATACCACGTTTGATAATATGCCGATTGATATATGTGGTCGAGCGGTCAGGGCATGCGTTTCTGTCTGATCGCTGGATTGGCGGGTTGCGGGTTCGAATCCCGCCAGTGGGCATGGATGCTGTCATGTCGAAGCCAAATCAGACTTCCACCCTTCGGGGGGCTTCTATAAAAGTGAAGCTGCAAATCTCTTCCCCTTCGCCATGAGACACCCTGGGGGGGGGGTCTTATGGAAGTGGTACGTAGGCGCCCCTTGACCACGGGGGAATTAGTACACACATGTTTGATAATATACCCACTTGGGGGAGTTAACTTGCACCTTAGAGGACTAATGATGTCACGAACAAAAAAATTGTATCGAGGTTGTTTTTCACTGTACTGATTAATACTGTCGAGATTCGTGATCACTGAGCTATAAACAAACCCATTTAGGCAAAATTATGTCAAATTTTGCAATTTTAAAAAATCTTTCGATTGGTGATACCACGTTTGATAATATGCCGATTGATATATGTGGTCGAGCGGTCAGGGCATGCGTTTCTGTCTGATCGCTGGATTGGCGGGTTGCGGGTTCGAATCCCGCCAGCGGGCATGGATGCTGTCATGTCGAAGCCAAATCAGACTTCCACCCTTCGGGGGGCTTCTATAAAAGTGAAGGTGCAAATCTCTTCCCCTTCGCCATGAGACACCCTGGGGGGGGGGGGGGTCTTATGGAAGTGGTACGTAGGCGCCCCTTGACCACGGGGGAATTAGTACACACATGTTTGATAATATACCCACTTGGCGGAGTTAACTTGCACCTTAGAGGACTAATGATGTCACGAACAAAAAAATTGTATCGAGGTTGTTTTCACTGTACTGATTAATACTGTCGAGATTGGTGATCACTGAGCTATAAACAAACCCATTTAGGCAAAATTATGTCAAATTTTGTCCTATGCTGTCATGTTAAAAAATGTAACGTTTCGAATTTTTTTCTTGAATTTCAGAAAATTCTATCTAGTTCTAGATTTTTCATTAACAAAGCCGGATAAAGTATTGTGAAAATTCATGAGTATTTGTAGCAGCTATAGTGTATACAAGAAATCGATGGCAGACAGACAGACATCACTCCAAAAATAGTTAAAACATGTTCAGATATTCCACTAAATGAGTCATTTTGTAGGCTGTAGAATCAGTTTCTTAATTCACAATTTAATTACCATATTCTATAGTATGAGACAATAAAAATTTACCGTCCAATGTGGACAATTTCAAAACTTTATCGATCTTCGGCAAGATTTGGGTTGGGAATGGCTACTTTATACAACACTCACGCTTTTCCTCATCTTACCTTGCTGAAAAAAAAAGGATTAAATTAAAAAGGAGAGGTGAGAAACGAATGTGTTCCTCTTAAATTTCACTTTGGCAGAACCTAAATCATTTCCTCCAACCATCGCCATAACTTACAGACGGATAATGTGTATAATCTTGCAGCCGAAGACAATTATCCCGCCCCGGAACATTCGAAAAAATATATTCCGACACAAAAACGCCAAAAATAATCGTACTCACTACACGCCCCCCCCCCCCCCCCCCCCCCCCCCCAAGACCTCGACCTGATTGTCCGATGAACTAGTGACATTTGCGAGTTCTCGTCTGGCCTTTTCACAGAATAAAAACATAAAACAGGTAGGTCTCTTAAGAAAGATGGCCATTCAGTTTGGATTGATTAACATGATGTAAGACTATTGTGAATGATCGATAGTACTATTAAGATGTCAGACGAAGAAAAATATAGTTTTCGATTAATTTCGAAGTGTTTTCTTGGTGGGGCAGAAAGACTGAAACAAGTCATTTTGCATATTGTTATATACCCGTATTGACTATGAAGGCTCGTTATACACCCCAATAACGCTGTAAGGAAAGATTTATGAGTGTTACACGTTAGATTCATATTTAGTATAAAGTAAAGTGGTCATTCTCGATCGAATAGCAACCCTAGAGGAGAATTTAAAGGTGGTAGCTTTTGCATTCTTGAATTTAGATTTGTTAAATCCTGAAACAAATTTTGTTGAAGGATCATCGAATTTTGTCGATAAGAATCTGAATCGAATTTTGTTCGATAAGATTATCTCTACAACTTAATTGTGTATCATACAACTTAATTGTGACTGACTCTCACTGACGAACTAACTAATCGCATTTAAAGTCCAGATATATCTGCTGGAAATACTAAATTCGTACAAACATCTGGGCTTTAAATGTCGGCCAGTTAATTTGTCAATTAATCTGTCAGTCACAGTTCAGTTGTATGTGTGTAGAGATAATCCTATCGAAACAACACCTTAAAAAAATTTGATTCAGGATTCAACAAATATACTTTACGAGTACAATTATAGAAGTAAATGAACTATATATATATATATATAGAGAGAGAGAGAGATATATAGATATATATATATATAGATATATATATATATATATATATATATATATATATATATATATATATATATATATATATATATATATATATATATATATATATATATATATCTATATATATAGATATATATAGATATATATATATATATATATATATATATATATATATATATAGATATATATATATATATATATATATATATATATATATATATATATAGATATATATATATATATATATAGATATATATATATATATATATATAGATATATATATATATATATATATATATATAGATATATATATATATATATATATATATATAGATATATATATATATATATATATATATATAGATATATATATATATATATATATATATATAGATATATATATATATATATATATATATATATATATATATATATATATATATATATATATA